>PDHQ01000146.1:0-86050 GCA_003339415.1 Ophiocordyceps camponoti-saundersi (nom. inval.)
ACTTACTTATATTTTTATTAAGGTTTATTTCTAAGTTAATATAGTATTATTTAAATTTAAAAAGTAATTATATAAAGTAGCTACTTATTCCCTTAGTTTAATATATTTTATAAAGAAGAAATAAATAAAAATAAAAATAATAAAAAAAAAGTAAAAAGGTTTGCTTTTTTTAAGCTATAAGCTATATTTTTTTTAAAATTATAAAGCTACTATTAGCTTTTATTTTAAATCTTTTATTTAAATAAAAAAAGTATTTTAAAGTTAATAATATAAATAAATATAAATTAATAGTTATAATTTTAAGTAAAAAATCTTATAAGAAAGCTTAAAAATATATTACTTAAAAAGATTTAATTTATATTTTTAACCTTATTATTAAAGGAGTTATTTTTATAAAAAATAAAAACTTTATCTATATCTTAGTTTACTATATTAAAAAATAACTTAGTAAGGGAAAAAGGGTTAAAAATAGAAAATAATTTATAACTAAGGCTATAATAACCTTACTAACCTAAAAAAAAGATATTACGTAAAGAAAACCCTTTTCTTCTTTATTAATTTTTTAAATTATTTTTTCTTTTTAATTAAGCTTTTAAAATAAATATTAGTATTTTTAGTACTTAGTATAGGGTAGTAAGTAAAATAATTTTTATCTTTTTTAATAATTTATTTAAAAATAAAAAAAAATTATAGCCTTATAAAATATATAATTCTAAGTAAAATAAGCCTTAAAAGCTTTTAGAATAATATTTATCTTTACTTATAATAAATTATTAAAATAAATATATTTTTTCTATTAATATTTTTATAATAATTATAAGAAAATAAGTAAAATTATAAAAAAAGAACTTTTTAGCTATTATAATACTTATCTATTTCTTTAAACTATCTTTTACTATTATATAATTTATTAAAGCTTTTTTTCTTATTAATATCTTTAAAAATTATTTTTAAAAAAAATTATCTTTGACTTTTTACTATAAAGTAAGTAAAATAGCTAAAATTATAAAAAAATTACTATTTAGAAGCGCTTTTCATAAAGGTTTTTTTAAAATTATTAAAAAAATAATTAACGCTAGTAACTAATTTTTTAGTCTTTAGTTAGTTACTAACTAACTAAAGACTAAAAGTGACTAACTAAAACTAGTCACTATAAGGACTTTAGTTAGTTAGTAACTAATTTAGTCCCTAAAAATAAGGACTTTAGTTAGTCAGTCCGGACTAACTAAAAAAAGACTAAAAAGTTACTAACTAATTTTAAACCCTAACTAAAAGCTATAATTTTATATAAATAAATATTAAGATAATTAAAATATTTTCTTTCCCGCTTTAGATTTTATATATAACTTTTTATAATATATATTAATTAATATAGCTTTATTTATAATTACTTTTAGAAAAGATATATAAAACCCCCTTTTAGTTATTAGCTTTTTAAGTCCTTTAAACGCTTTAAGCCTTATTATTATTACCTATAAACTTATCGCTAAAGTATAAGAAATATAATAATAAGCTTAAGCTATTATTAAAAAAGCTCGCTATAAGTAAGAAATATAAGCTAATAAGAAATATATAATTAATAATAAAGTATTCGTTAGCTATAATAGTTTCTTTATAATTATATTTATAATACGCTTTAATATATAATAATTAAAACTTTTTATAATTATTAAAAAATAAAGCTATAACTATATCTTTAATTTACTAAATAGCTATTAATATAAAGGATTTAGGCTACGCTTAAATAGCTAAGTTATATAAGGGTGCTTAGTTAAGTCCGCGCGTATAATAAGCGCGGGGTATATATAAGCGTATATAATTAGTTAGCGCCGCGCGTAAGCTGCGTATAAGCTATATATAAACTATAACCTTATATATATATATTATATATACCTTAGAACCTCCTAAGTTAATTTATATTAATAAAGTTAGCTTTATATAAGAGTATTAAAATATTAAACTTTAATAATAAATTAACTTTAATTATAAATAACGCTAATATTTAATAAGCTATTATTATTTAGCTTTTAAAGTAATAAGCTATAATTATAAAATTATAAAACCTTATATACTAGTAATATAAATTTATATAGCTATTTAAAGAATAATAATTATATCCTTATTATAAGCTGCTACTAATTAAGTTCCTATTTAATAGTAATAAGGATCTCTTTCTAATATAGCGCTCCCTTATATTTTATAAGCTATAAGTAAACTAAGCTTTTATTAGTAATACCTATAACTAATAAATATTCTTATATTAATATTTTTCTTTTATAATTTAAGCTAAGGTAGCTTTATTCTTTAAGTAAAGTAACGAGTATAAATATAATCTTAATAATTTCTTAAGTTACTTTAATATTATATTCGCTAACTTATATTAGCGCTAAATTATTATAATAAAACTAAAATACCTTATATAAGGTATTTCTAAGTTTTTCTCTAACTTCCTTATTTACTTTAAAGCTAAGCTTACTTTAGCAAATAATACTAAGTAAGCTAATAAAATTAAAATTATACGCCTTTATTATATTTTTACCTTAGCCCTTTATTAATATTATATAAAATATAATATTCTCCTAACTAAATATATTATTATTATTATATAAATCTATACTATTATTATAAATATTAAGTTTTTCCGCTTTAAAAGTAAAAGCTAAGCACCTTTACTTTATATTCCTAAGCTATTTTTAAATACTCTAATTATAAGGGATTAGTTTATAACTAATTATAGCTAGATAAGGGGGTTTATAGCGGATATATTTAGGTCTTCCTAATAGCGCTTAGTTATCGCGCGGGGTATATAGCTAGCTTAGAAGGGGGGCTTCTCTCCCCTCTCCTTCCTTTTCTTAATAGCTTTAATTATAACTTTACCTTAGCTTATTTCTATAATTACTATAATAAAACCTTTATATTAATTAAAGCTTCTTTTACTGCTAATTAAACGTAAAAGTAAGATTTTAGCATAAAACGCTATTAAATTTTACTTATATTAAAGCCGCTCTTAGCTTATTCCGGCCTTAATTCTTAGCTAGCTACTATATATATTAAATTTATAATTAACGGAGCTATAATTAAGGAGCCTAAATTTTAGTTTTATTATATTTTTTTATATTTTAGCACCTTTTAGCGGATATTCTTTTTATATATTATTATAGCTATAGATATTTTTTACTAGCTTAAAGCTTTTTTAGCGTATATCTTCGAACTTCTTAGAAAAAGTTATAAAAAGCGCTAAGTAGGTTTTTCTCTAATTAGGATATATTAAGGGCTATTAAAGCCCCTTAGAGAATATATTATAAGGTAAGAATATACCTTTTTTAAAGCTAAACTATTATATTAATTTAATTATATTAAGATTATTTTACTTTTATCTAGGCTATATAAGGAGCTATAAAAGCGCTTAGATTATAAAAACTAGCTTTTAATATATATAGCCTTCGCTAGCTTTCTCCGAAGCTTTGATAAAATATTTAATTCTAAGAATATTCCTAATACGCTAGTTAATTTACCGCCCCCTTTTACGGCTAACCTAATAAATATTATATTTATAACTTCTCGCCTTTTAGGCGTTATTAAGCGATAGCGTTATTATTATTATAATTAAATTAGTTATTTTAAGCGTAATTATCCGAAGCTTTATAAATAGATAAGGGTATTAAGGTTAAGTCTTAAAGTATATAAAGTAAGAAAGTTAAGTATAAATTCGGAGAGTTTTAATTAAGGGGATAATAAGTAAGGAGGGATATATACGCGCTAGATATTATAGCTTAGGTAATTTCTAGCCTTATTATATTACTTTATATAAGGATAGTCCGCGCGTAGCTTAAGCGCGTAAATTTATTAGTAAGTATATACTATAATTATATTACGCCCTAGCTTATAAACTAGCGCTAATAGCGTATAATAATAAGTATTTAGCTAGCTTTATTACTTATTATAATTAGGGTATTTTTTAAGTTTCTTATAATTAATATAATATTACTTAGTTTAATACGCTAGCTATAGAGGTAAGTTTTTATTATAAATATATAAGTTTATTTTTCCTTACCTTAAGCGGTACTACGATTCTAAGCTTATTAGAATCTTCCTTATAAAGATTATAGTTTAATTCTTTAAGCTATAAGGGAGCTTTTCCGCCTTCTTATCTTTATTTTTACGGAGGCTATTAGGCTATTAGCTAGGGATTATATAAAGTATTTAACTAGCGTAATAATATATAACTTTTCTATCTTACGCTTTTACTTCCTTAGCCGGCTTAAGGAGGGGGCTATATAAGGGATTAGTTTATAACTAATTATAGCTAGATAAGGGGGTTTATAGCGGATATATTTAGGTCTTCCTAATAGCGCTTAGTTATCGCGCGGGGTATATAGCTAGCTTAGGAGGGGGGCTTCTCTCCCCTCTCTTTCCTTTTCTTAATAGCTTTAATTATAACTCTACCTTAGCTTACTTTTATAGTCGCTATAGTGAGACCTTTATACTAATAACTAATATATATTAGACTAGCACTTAGCCGCGTTCTAATAAGTATAGCGGTCCTCCCTCTTATAGCTAGTTTAGTTATAATAATAAGAATTATCGCTAGGCGGCTTAAGTTAATAATAATAAAATTATAAAATAACGCGTTAATAGCTATTATTTTTATTATAATAATATTAGCTATTTCTCGCGTAAGTATAAACTTAACTTTTTACCTTTAATATTTTTAGTTTATTTTACTAATATTATAAAAGAGGAGGAGGACCTCGCTTTAAACTAAGGAAATAAGTCCCCCTTATAATAAGTTTTTTATAAAAAGAGGACTTACGCGGTATTATAGCTTATAAAATATTTAATAACTATTTTATAAATATTAGTTAAAATATAAACTTACCTTTTTTTTTACTTATATTTATAAATTTTATATTTTTTATTACCGCGTAAGTAAATAATAGCTATAATTATTATATTATTATAAGTAAATTTTTTATTTAGTATTATTAGCTTAAGCGGACTCCCCTCCCTTACGTATAAGTAATTTATATTATAATATAAATATATTATTAATAATATATATACTTTAAGCTATACTTATTTATCCGCTACTTTATTTATTTTATAGCCGATATTAATAGTTAATAATTACTTTTTATAGCGTATTTAATCTTAAGCCTTACTTAGAATTTAATTTTTAGCTTTTTTTAAATAGCGCGTAATAATATCTTACTACGCCTTAGTAAGTAGGAAATTATAATATATTTTATTAATAAATTAGTTATCTTTTATTCCGAATTTTAATAAGTTAATTACTTTATTATAACTATTCTTAGCTTTATCTTTATAGCCCTTATTTAATATAAGTTTTAATAATAAATAAGCTATTAGTTCCTTATTATTAGTTTATAAGATATTTCTTATATTTTATATATTATTATATTCTCCTTAACTAAGACCCCCTTATTACCTTCTAAAATATTAAACTTTACTAACTTTTTTAATAAGGAGAAAGTAAGCGTCTTACCCCCTTATTATAATAATTATAATTATTATATTTAGCTTTACTAATAGCTAAATAGCTTTTTACCTCTTTTACCTTAAGAGCTGCTTTATAATATACCTTATAAATATCTCCTTAAAGTTTATAAATAAATTATTAACTTAATAAATAAAGGGTAAATTTATACTAGCTTTTTATCTATTATTACTTTTATTTTACTTACTAAGAAGCTTAGTAGCGGGTAGCGTTTTTATATTAACTATCGCGCCTTTAATAAAGTAATAAAGTAAGACTAATACTCTCTTCCCTTTATTAAAGAGATATTTTATAGCCTTTTTAGCGCTTACTAGTTTATAAAGCTTAATATTTATATTACTTTTTATAAGCTATATATTATAAAAAGTAATAAATACTTAACTATCTTTTATATATAATTTAGCCTTTTTAAGTACCTTATTTACTTTTTTAATCTTATAAGTATATTTACTATATTTTAATACTATATTAATATTACCTTAAGTAATTCCTTAAAAAACTTTATTATAATATATTTAGATAATATCTTTATTTATTTAAATAGCTTATATTTTAATTATTAGTGTAAGGTATATATTATATTATTATATCTTCGCTAAGCTAAGCTTTTCCTTAAACTTAATAAGTATAATTTTATTATTTATAAAGTTAAGTATTTAAGGTTTATTATCTATACCGGTAAAAAAGTAAAACTAAACCTTATTAAGGTTTTCGCTATTTTTAAATAAGAGGCGCTAACTTATATCTAAAGCGTTTATAGTTTTTTAAAGTTTACTAACTTTTATTATAATTTTATATTTTACTTCTCTAACCTTATAGCCCCGCTTATTAACTTTATAAAGTAAAGCGCCCTTTTCTATTAAATTAATAAGTACTAGCTTACTTTTAATATACTTAAGTTTACCTTTATATTAGCCCTTATTTTCGCCTAATAAGACTCTAATTATAATATAATTATAAAAGCTAATTATTTTAATAAGGTTATAAGCAGCTATTTATTTTAAGTTAGCGCGGATTATATTTTTTAGCTAATTATATATTATTTTAAGAAATCTCTTCTTATAAAATAAAACTATATAACTTATAATAAGAAGCTTTTTATTATTATTTCCTACCTTAAAGCGTAGTTTACTAAGCTATATAATATAGCTTAGCTATTTTTAATTTTCACTAATTATAGAGCCTTTAAGTATTTTACTATGCTTAAAATAATAATAAAATATTAAGCGCGTTAAGCTAAGATATTTATTTTTTTTAATTTCCGATTTTAATACCGCCTTAGCGCGTAAGTATCTTAGCTAAACGCTCTCTTTTAAAAAGAGTAAGAACGCTATAATATAAAGGACTATTATAGCTAGATTATATAGCTTATTTTTATCTATTCTTTTAAGTTATATCTAGTTTAATTTAGCCCGGCCCCGCTTAATTTTCTTTTTATTTTACTTTTTACTTTTAATATCTTAGCTTTTTTTTAAAATAAAACCTTATAAGGATTTAAATTAGCGGCTTTTTATACTAATTAACTTTATAATATCCGCTACTAAGTAATCTATTCCTTTACTTAGAAGTTTTTACTAAAAGCTAATACTTATAAGTAAATTATAAATTACTCTCTTTTTATTTATAAATAATTATAATTTTAAAGCTATCTTTAAGTTTTTAAATAAGAACTTTTTATTATTATATTTACTTAATAGATATATAACTCCTTTATAATAAAATACCTTAGTAAGAATATTACTTTTATATTTCTTTAATAGAAATTTTACTAAAATAAGATATATATAAATATAATATATTTTATCTATAATTATTATTATTATAAAGATTACTTAAATTACTAATAGTATTAAAAATTATTTTAGCTATTACCTTCGCTTAAATAGTTTTAAATTACTCTCTTAGTAAACTTTATAACTAAGCTTCCCGCCTTTAATAAGTCTTAGCCCTATTTCCTTATTATTATTATAGATTATCTTTTTAAATATATCTAGCTTAAAGCTATAATATTAATAAATACTAAGTAATATATTAAACGCTTTATTTAATATTAATAGCGATTTTATAACTTTTTTTAGGAGTTAATTTTTAATTATAAGTGAAACTAAATAAGTTATTTTTAATCTACTCTTTACCGCCTTACTAAGGTATAAATATTTCTCTTTATAGCTTCCTATCCTTAAATTAATAGTAATATAAAATATAGAAATTAAAAAGTATAAGCTATTTTATATTATATAATCTCTTTTTTATAATTTAACTAGCCTTATTACTTATTAATATACTAGCTTATTTTAAATAACTAAGACTTATTTATAATAAGCGTTAATCTTAAGTACTTATTTTATAGCTTTAATATTATTTTTTTAAATTATCTATTTAAGGTTATTACCTTAATCTTATTTTTAAAAATTTAAGCTATAGCGTTTACTTATTACCTTTATAATAATATTAAGCTAGCTTAAGCTTTTATCGCCTAAGCTTAATAATAATAAGAAGATTTATTTAATAAATTCCGCTATTTTATAAAACGGTTCTAAGTAAGTAATTTTATATAGCTTAACCTTATATATATATAATTTAACTATTTATCCTAAAAGCTTAATTATTTTAAAAATAAATATAAAGTAATAGCTATATTAATACCGCTTATTATTACCCTAAATATATTATTTAATATTTACCTTACTTTTTATATTAACTTTATTTAACGCGTTTTTAATAATTTTTTATTTTTTTAATTATTAGCTAACTCTTAGCTAAACCTTGTTTTATATTTTTCTTATAATAACTTATTTCTTAATAAGTATAAAGTTAAGAAAATTCTTACCGTAAAGAATATAAAAGGCCGCCGCTTATTAAATAATTTACCTTATTATCTTATTTTTATAAAATAGAAAAGCTATATTATTTTTATATAAAAGCTATTTAATAATCTTAATTATTATATAATATTAAACTAATTTAAGTTTATATAAAATAATATATATTTTTATAATAGCTTAAGGTAAACTTAATTATATATTTATTTACTTTATCCCCTAAGCTAATTATCTCCTTTAAGTAATATTCTCTTTATATAAAGTAACCCTCCTGCCCTTTTCTTACCCCTTATCTCCTTTTATCCCCTCTTTATATTAGCTAAAAGCTAATAATTATATTATTTATTTTAATAATAAAGTTATTTATAATAATTAATTAGCTTAGAAGATTATTATAACGCTAGCTATAAGTAAGCGTTAGTATTAACTTATAATAAGTATTCTTAAATAAGGAAAGATAAATTATAAGATAATAAAAATATATACAGCGATAATAATAGCGGGATTCCTCCCTATTTAGCCTTTACGCTACGCGCGGCGCGCTTATTAATAAGTATAAATTTACTTTTTTAATATAAAGAGGGGGGGAAGATAAGTAACGCGTATAAATAGCTAATAATTATAAGCTAAGTAATATATATAAATTTAACTTTTTTACTACTTTAAACGATTAAGGTCCTTATTTATACTTAACGCTATAATATTATAAGAATTTAATACTTTCTACCTTTTAAAATCTAACTTCGCTAAGGGAATAACTCTAAATATAAGGTTATAAGGCAGTTTACCGCTTAGTTTACTATTAATACTAATATTACTTAATAATAATACTTAGAGGCTTAACTAATCCTAATAATATCTATATATAAGTAAAAGTTAATATAATACTATTACTAACTTTAATAACTTATTTATTAATATTTCTTAAGCTTTAATAAATTTTATTTTAAAATCTATATATAAAAAACTTACTAAGGTAATCTCCGCGTAAGATTTTTACCTTATATAAAGTATCCTTAATATAATATTTACTAAGCTTTAATAGCGCTAATAAGCCTCTAAGGACTTATTTAACTTATTTATTATTATCTCTTATATTATTTAAAAGTTAGTTAAAGCTACTTTCTATAAGGTAATAAGTAAGGAGTTAAACTCCGTTTTTAAAGCTTTAACTTAGGCTAGTATAGTTATAAACTCCGCCCTAAACTCCGCCCCCCTTATAGCGCCCTTTATATAACTAGTTCCGGTAAGAATAAAGAGGGAGGTATTTATATTAATAAAAGATATCTTAATAGTTAATAGAGTTCCGGCGCTTACTTCTTAAAAGGTTATTTAGAAAATTAATAAAATTATAAGCTATTTTATAATAGTTACTATATACTAATTTCCTAGCGGTAATTTTATTATTATATTTAACTTAAAATATAAAAACTTCGCTTTTAAAAATAAATAAATAGCTTAAGCTTTTAAAGTAAAAGCTAAGCGTATATATTATATTTATATTATTATCGCTAAGGGTATTCGGACCTTAGTAGCTAACTATAACCGCGATACGCTATTTAGTATTATTAAGAAAGTAAATAAGGTTAATATAATTTAAGCGAAGGTATTCTAACCTTAGTATATTACTAGTAAAGAAGCTTTATAAACTTATTTTATTATAAGCTTAAGTAGCGTTAAGGATATAAATAAGCTTTACTTAAATAAAGTAATTATAAGTATAAAAATAATTTATTATAAACTTTATAAGGACTTTATATACTTTAAGTAATATTATAAATATTTTTAATTTAAGTATATTATTAAGTATTACTAAGAGCTCCTTTAATATAAATATTATATAGCTACTTTATATAATAGCGGAGAAGAAAATTACCTTATATAGAAGGGAGAAAAACTCCGCTATTATATTTTATATAAGGGTATATACTCCGCTTAGTTAAAAGACTACCTAGAGTTTTAGAAATAATAAAGCTATACTAAATTTAACTTTCTTAATAAACCTCGCTTTTTCTAATTATTATAATTTACTTAACTTTTAGCTTTTACTTAGCGGTAACTTTATAAGGATAGTAAAAGCTTTATTATAGTTTTTTTAAGGAAGCGAGTATATTATAAATCTTTTAGAAATATACTTTAGTAATCCTTTTATAATATACTATTTACCTAAGTCTCTCTAAAAAGCTCCTAACTTAATAATACTTATAAAAGCTATAAGCTATATAATAAACTTTATAACTTATAACTAGCTTTATAATCTTAAGCGGAGTTTATATTAGTAAACTTTATATAATTAAAGTAATTATAAATAATTATTCTTAGTACCTAATTTTTATAAAGATTATAACTTTATTATAAAATATCTAAAAAATTAACCGCTTTATTTAGCTTACTTTATTTAATAAGGAGAGTTATAATATTATTATTATATAAGAATTCTAGCCTAATATATATAATTACCCTCCGCTTTTAAAACTTACTTCTTACCGTTTTATTTAAAGTAAAAGTAAGACTTTTCTTTATATATATAAATAATATAAAATTAATAATTAAAACCTTATTATAAGGCTTAACTTTACTAAAGTTTCTATTTATAATAAGCTTTAAATATTTACTATTTACTCTTTACTATTTAGAATATATATTAAACCTTTTTTACGCTTATTACCTCCTCCTCCCTCTTTATATTTTACCTCTACCTCTACTCCGCTAATTATTTTTAGCAATTTTAATACTTATTACCCCTCTTAGAACCTTTATAAATATACCTCCCTTTACTTTACGGAGCTTTTCTCTATTTTCTATTAACTTTACTTCGAACTTTTTACTCTTTTTTATAAGATTATTTAAAAGGTATATAAGTAAAGGGCTAATATTATTAACTTAATTTAAAATATATTTAATTATTTCCTTATATATTTTAGCTTAGATTTTAATTTTTTTAGCTTTAATTATATTTTTTAGTTTATATTATTTATTACCTCTCTTTTTTTAAATTTTACTTTAATATTATATTAGAAATATTTTAATTTTAATATTTTATAAATAAAAGTAAAAAACCGCCTTTTATTTTCCGCTATTTAAGTAAAGTTTCTAATAAATATAGAAAAGTTAGTAATATAACTATATAATTAATTAAATATTATAGCTAACTTAATAGTTTTAAAATTACCTTAATAATATAATTTTTACTTATATTTATAATAAATTTTAAAAATTATTTTTATAATTTTAAATATAAAATATACTAAGTAATATTATTAAATATAACTAAATTTTAATTACTAATAAATATATTAAGATATTATAATATAATAGAAATTATCTATTAAAAAAGCGAAAAGAGATAATTAAAGATAATTTCTTACTTTTATAAGCGGCGATCTTAATATTATATAGTTTATAGCTTAGTAAGTAAGACTTTATAGCTAAGCTTTTTTAAAGCTTATATATACTCCTCCTTTTTAATAAAATATAAACTCCGCTTTCTAATTATTTTTCTTTAAAAAATTAAAGCTTTTAGCTTATAAGTTTTTTCCTTATCTTTTAGAAAATACCTTATATTTTCTAATCTCTAACCCTTTCCCCCTAATAAATATTCTTTTTTAAGTTATTAAAAATAAAATCTATTTTATTATTTTTAATATTATATTATAAAAATCTACTAAGCTTAATAATATCTTTATTAGCTTTTTAAAAAGTTATAAATAACCCCTTATAATAATCTTAACTAAGTTTTTTTAAGGATATATTACTTATAGATATTTCTTTACTTAATATTAAACTTTTAATATTATAATTTTTTAGAAAGCGGAAAAAAGCTTAAAAGTTTATTAAACTTTAAGCGGCTACTATTTTTATTTTCTTTCTTAATACCGTAAATAAGATTTTTAAAATTATAATAATAAAGAAAATATCCCGCGCGGCGGAGTTCGTAAGAGTCTTACTATAAAGTTAGATAAGTAATTAGCTTAACTAATTTATTAATAGCGCCTTACTCCTCTTAATAAAATCTATTTATATTATTTAGAGCTTTTAAAGCTCCGCTTTCCTTTTAATATTAAATATAATAGGTATTTTTAACTATATCTTATACTCTAAGCTAATAAAAATCCTTAACTTTTTTAGCTTCCTTAGATAAATTATAGCTTTCCTTTACTTTTATTTTTCTAACTATACCTCCCGCTTAAAAGTTAATAGTAAATTATTAAACCTTTTTTTTATTTTTACTAAAGTCCCTTAAGGCTTCCCGCTCTTTTCTGTATTATTTATCCTATATATTTTATCTTTTTATAAATATTTAAAATAAGCGATTAGTATATTTACTATTAGATTTATAAATAATATTAATATTTTTAATATTAAGCGTACCTTTACTTAGGTTTACTATTAGCTTAAATAAGCTTAGAATATTTATTATAACTAAATAGCGGAGTATAAAATAACCTTTTAGCTATTTAAAAGTAAGTTTTTTTATTTTATAAAAGCTTACTTTACTAATATAACTCCGTTAATCCTTAATAAGAATATTATTTAACTTATATAAAAAGTATATATATTTAAGGTTTAGATTTATTATAAACTTTAATAAAAGCTATACCTTCGCTACTTTATAAAAAAACTTATTTATTAATAGCTAGCCTTAACTAAGCTTATTTTATTTACTTAGAACTTCTTATTTCTTTAAGTAAAGGAAATTTATATTAAAATTATTAAGTTTATAATTACTTTTAGCGCTATAAGTTACTCCGCTCTAACCTTACTAAGCGGGGAACTTAAAAGCCTTATTTTCTAATAGCTAGCTATAACTTAGTTTAAATACCTCCGCGTTATTTTTAAAGTATATTAAGTAACCTTTTCCTATTATATTAAGTTTAAAATTTTTATCCTCCTTATTAATATTTACTTATTTTACCGCGCTATTTATAGCTATTAACTCTTTTATAATAAAAAACTTATAGCTTATATTCTCTCCGCCTCTAAGAGAATTATTATATACCTCTGCTAATATTATAAAAATTAGCCCTACCTTGCTTATATCTTTCTTAAATCTCTCTAATCTTTTTTTATTACTTAAGTATAAATTCTAAATATTACTTTTTAATTCCCTAAGCTTCTTAAAGCCCGCTTTTATAAAAAATAATAGCTTTATTAAAATTTTAAAAAAAGAAAGCTTTAAAAGTATAGCTAATCCTCTAAATACCTTATTAATAAATTACCTTAATTAAAACTTAATAACGCTTTATAAATTTATTAAAGCTTTCTAAAATTCCTAAGTAGCGCCTTAATTTAGCTCTATAATAGTAAAATTAGCTTTAATAAGTTTCTCTATACTTATAATATTTCTATAATTATAACCTCTTATTATTTTTATAATAGCGGAGAAGATAAAATAATAGCTTACCTTACTTTATATTATAAACTAATTATTTAAAAAAAGATACTTTTATTAATATTTTTTATAAATTTAATTTAAAATTATGAAGATTTTAATAAAGTTTTTAATTATAAGGTTATTATAAGCCCTCTTATTTTATAATTTATCTACTTATAACGCTTTTATTAATTTAACTTTTTTTTATTATTTTATAATATTTAAATATATTAAAATATTTAAATATAAAATTTAAGCGTAAAGGATAGTTTTTAGTATTTTCGCTATATAACTATTTTTATTTATTTACTTTATATTTTACCCTTAACTCTGCTCCTTAATTTACTTAGCCCCGCTTAGCTTATTTACTTTTTTCCCGCCCCCGCCTTTTATATTATCCTCTACGCCTAATTACGCCCCTAACTCTTATAAGCTTATCTTTTAAGCTATTATTATTATTTTTTACTATATATTTTAATATTATTAATATAAACTTTATAAGAAGGGATTTAAGTACTTAGATAAGGTCTAGCTTTAGCTTTAGCTTTTTTATAGCTTTTATTACCTCCGCTTTTACTAACTCTTTCTCCGCCCTTACTTTTACTTTCCTCGCTATACTTTTAGCTATCTCCGCGCCTTTAGCCCCTTTTACCCCGCTAGCTATCTCCGCCTTACCTATTTCTTTCTCCGCTTTACCCGCCTCCTTATCCCCCCTAATTATTATTTATTTTAACTTACTCTCTAATATTAATAAAATAAAAATAAGCGATAAGGCTATTACTTTTTTATTTATTTTTAGCTTTTTTTTTAATAGCGGCTTTATTAAGTTTAAGTTAAATATAAAACTAAGCTTAAATATATTACTTAATATATATCTTAATTAGTTTATTTTAATATTATTTATAATTTATTAATTAATATTACGCTTTATTTTATAAATTTTATATAATATTTAAGCTTAAATATTATTAATATTATTAAAATAAAAGTAGATTTTTATTATAAACTTTAATAATATAGTTTTATATAGCTAAATAATTACTCGCTTAGTAATAATTATTATAGCCTCCGCTATCGCTATTATTATTATTATTATTATAATCTTAGATTTTATAGCTATTATTACCCTTACCGCGGGCTTCCTTACCCTTATTATTTTTAACTCCGCCGCTACCTCCGCTTTTAATTTAATAAGAGTATTTATCTCTACTATTATTATTATTATTATTATCGCTATTATTATTTTTACCGCTATCTTTTTTACTACTTTACTTTTTACTTTACTTATTTTAATAATTATCTTACTACTTATAACGGGTATTTTAAAATATAGCGGGATTAGTATATATAACTTATAAGGAGGAGGATTAGTAATTATAGCTATAAGAAAAGTAAATAAGGCGGCTATTAAAATAGCCGCCCTTATTAAGGCGCTAGCTTTAGTTAATATTATTATTATAATAAGTTAAAGCTTTAATATTTTTTTTTAGCTTTAAGTATAATATAAGTTAGCTTAAAGTTACTTTTATTATTTATTATTAGCTAGCTTTAAACTCCGCTTTACTTTACTTTACTTTATATTTACTTATAAGCTATTTAGTTATCCTCTTTCGCTAATATATCTTACTACCTTTATAGCTATAGCGCGTAATTTATCTAAATAAATTTATAACTTAGTTAGCACCTAAGCTTTAACTTTAACTTTACCTCTAATTTCGCTTTTAGCTTTACTTACTTTATAATATTTATATTAAGCTTTTATATAATTATAATAATTAGCTAACTAAAAGCTTATATATTTTATTAGCTTTATATATAATTATATAATATAATATTATTTATTTTATTATTTTTAATATAAAACCTTATATTTAGCTAATTAAGCTATATATATAATATAAAAAATATTATAAAATTCTCTATAAATAATTTTAAATATTATAATATTATTATTTTATTAGCATATAGCTATATAATTATTATTATTATTATATTATTATAAAAGTTAAAAAAAGGGGAAAAGTTAAAAAAGGGGGTTAAAAATATACTTTTTTTTAAAAATAATAAAAAGAAAAAAAAGAAAAAAAAAAAAAGTAAAAAAGAAAAAGATATATTTTCCCCTTTTTTTAATTACTAATAGATAATAAAATAGCTACCTTATTACTTTACCTTACCCCCCCTCGGACTTTCCTTCCTCCGCCCCGCGTTATACCGCCTCGCTTTATACCGCCTTATACCGCCCTATACCGCCCCGTACCGCCCCGCGCTACGCTATACCGCCCCGCTCTTTCCGCCTTATACCTTATAAACTTTCTTTTTCTCCGCACTCCCCTCCTTACCTTACTTTTCTTATATTATTCGAAACTACCCCTAAGTAATAAGCTTATTATATTATATTATTATTAGCTACCGCTATACTTTTATATAAATATATAGTAAGCTTTTTTTTATAGTTAAGGGGCTTTACTTTATTTTAGGGGATTTTTCTTACTTAATATATTATAAAGGCTTTAGATATTATAAAAGCCCTTAGTATATAAATAAATAAAATATATATAAATTAATAATAAGGGTATATTATAAAGTAGCGGGAGTAATAATAGCTAAGCTAAATAGTTTATATAAACTAATAAGCGCTATAAATATTTAATATAAAATATTATTATATTTCTTATTTTTATATTTATATATATTAATATTAATTTAGCGGTTTATAATATAAATAGCTTATTTATTATACTATTAGTTAAAGATTTAACTTTAGTAATCTTTTTACTATTAAAAAAAGGCTTTATATCATATTATAAAAAAATTAAGCTTAAAAGTAAATATATTCTATTATTATTATTATTATTAATAATATTATATTATTATTATAAATATATTATAAGTTAAGATATAAGAGGCAGGGATAATAATTATATTATTAGCGATAAAACTAAGCGTAAAGAAGTGCTATTAGTTAAGTATAATAAGGGCGTAAAAATTTATTATTAAGTATAAAATAATATAAGCTATAGCTAATATAGCTTATAAGTAATTAATATAAATAATAAACTTAGGCGTTAAGTAAGCGCGGCGCCTAGGGACTTTTTCGGTATAAGTATAAGTAAGTAAGGCGATAGCTTATCTTTCTTTAACTATTATATATAAATCTTATAAGGCCTAATATAAGCGTATATTTATAGCGAATAAGTGCTTTTCCTAAAAGTACTATTTTCGCTATAATTTATACGCCTTATAAGCCGCCTTATAGCTTTATTAGTAAGTAAATACACTATAAAGGGAAACTTAGATAATAAAAATATTATTATATTATAAGAGGTAGAATATTTATATATACTTTATATTATTAATAACTTTTTCACGACTTTAAACGATCGGGGTCCCTATTCGTTCTTAACGCTATAATATTACGAGAATTTAGTGCTTTCTGCCTCTTAAAGTCTAACTCCGCTAAGGGAATAGCCCTAAACGCGGGGTCGCGGGGCGGCCCGCCTCTTAGTCCGCTATTAGTGCCGATAATACTCGATAGCGGAACCCGGGGGCTTAACTAATTCCGATAATATTTATATATAGGTAAAAGTTAATATAATATAGCTACTAACTTTAATAACTTATTTATCGATATTTTTCGGACCTTAATAAATTTTATTTTAAAATCTATATACGAAAAACTTATTAGGGTAATTTTTATATAAAATTTTCGCCCTATATAAAATATCTTTAATATAACGTTTATTAAGCTTTAATAGCGCTAATAAGCTTCTAAGAATTTATCTAGCTTACTTATTATTATCTCCTACGCTATCTTAAAGTTAGTTAAAGCTACCTTTTATAAGGTAATAGGTAAGGAGTTAAACTCCGCTCTTAAAGTTCTAACCTAAGCTAGTATAATTATAAGCTCCGCCCCGAACTCCGCCCCCTCCGTAGCGCCCCTTATATACTTAATTCCGGCGAAAATAGAGAGGGAGGTACTTATATTAGTAAAAGATATTCTAATAGTTAAGAGAGTTCTAGCGCCTACTCCCTAAGAGGTTATCCGGAAAATTAATAAAGCTATAAGTTATTTTATAATAGTTACTATATATTAATTTCTTAGCAGAGACCTTATAATTATTTTTAACTTAAAATATAAAGATTTTATTTTAAAAGATAAGTAAGTAGCTTAGGCTTTTAAAGCGGAGGCTAAGTATATACGCTAAACTTATACTATTATTATTAAGAGTATTTAGACCTTAATAGCTAACCGTAACCGTAACGCGCTACTTAATAATATTAAGAAGATAAATAAAGTTAATATAATCTAAGTAAAAGTATTTTAACTTTAATATACTTTTAGCGAAGATATTTTATAAACTTATCTTATTATAAGCTTAGATAGCGTAGAAAATATAAATAAGCTTTACTTAAATAGAATAGTTATAAATATAAAGATAATTTATTATAAACTTTATAAGGATTTTATATACTTTAAGTAATATTATAAATATTTCTAATTTAAATATATTACTAAGTATTACTAAGAGCCCCTTTAATATAAATATTATATAGCTACCTTATATAATAGCGGAGAAGAAAACTACCTTATATAGAAAAAAGAGAGACCCCGCTATTATATTTTATATAAAAGTATATACTCCGTATAGTCGAAAGATTACCTAGAGTCTTAGAAATAGTAAAGCCGCGCTAAGTTTAGCTTCCCTAATAAACCTTACCTTTTCTAATTATTATAATCTGCTTAACCTCTAGCCTTTACTTAGCGGTAACTTTATAAAAATAGCGAAAACTTTATTATTATCTCCTTAAGGAAATAAGCGTATTATAAATTCCTTAAAAATATACCTTAGCGCTTTTTTTATAATACGCTACTTACTTAAGTTTCCCCGAAAAGCTCCTAACTTAATAATACTTATAATAGCTATAAGCTATATAATAAACTCCGTAACTTATAACTAGCTTTATAATAGTCCTAAGTAGAGTTTATATTTATAAATTTTACGCTATTAAAATAATTATAAATAACTATTCTTAATATTTAATTTTTATAAAAATTATAACCTTATTATAAAATATATAAAAGATTAATTACTTTATTTAGCTTACTTTATTTAATAAAGAAAATTATAATATTATTATTATATAAAAATTCTAGCTTAATATATATAATTATTTTCCGCTTTTAAAACTTACTTTTTATTACCTTATTTAAAGTAAAGGTAAAGCTCTCCTTTATATATATAAATAATATAAAATTTATAATTAAAACCTTATAATAAAGCCTAACTTTATTAAAATATCTTTTTATAATAAACTTTAAGTATTTATAATCTATTTCCCGCCGCTTAGAATATATATTAGATTTCTCTTACGCTTATTACCCCCTCCTCCCTCTTTATATTTCGCCTCTAACTCCGCTCCGCTAATTATCTTCGGCGATTTTAACGCTTATTATCCCTCCTAAGACCTTTACGATTATACCTCCCCTTACTCCGCGAAGCTTCTCTCCGCTTTTTACTAACTTTACCTCGAACTTTTTACCTCTTTTTACGAGATTATTTAAAAGGTATATAAGCGGAGGATTAGTATTATTAACTTAATTTAAAATACGCTTAACTATTTCCTTATATATCTTAGCTTAAATTTTAATTTTTTTAGCTTTAATTATATCTCTTAATTTATATTTTTTATAACCTCTCCTTTTTCGAATTTTATACTAATATTACGCTAGAAATATTTTAACTTTAATATCTTATAAATAAAAATAAAAAATTAACTTTTACTTTCTACTATTTAAGTAAAATTTATAGTAAATATTAAGAAGTTAATAATATAGCTATATAAGTAATTAAATATTATAGCTAGCTTAATAGTTCCGAAATTATTTTAGCGATATAATCTTTATTTATATTTATAATAAATTTTAAAAATTATCTCCGTAATCTTAAATATAAAGCGTGCTAGGTAATATTAGCAGGCGTAGCTAAACTTTAATTATTAGTAAGCGTATTAAGACGCTATAATATAATAAAAATCGTTTATTAAAAAAGTAAAAAGGGATAACTAAAGATAATTTCTCGCTTTCGTAAGCGGCGATTTTAGTATTATATAGTTTATAGCTTAGTAAGTAAGATTTTATAGCTAAGCTTCTCCGAAATTTATATATACTTCTCCTTTTTAATAAGATATAAACTCCGCTTTTTAATTATCTTTTTTTAAAAAATTAGAGCTCCTAGCTTATAAGTTCTTTCCCTATCCCTCGAAAAATACCCCGCACCTCCCTATCCTTAACTTTTTCCTCTTAATAGATATTTCCTCTTAAGTTACTAAAAATAAAGTCCGCTCCGCTTTCTTTAATATTATATTATAAAAATCCGCTAAGCTTAATAATATCTTTATTAGCTTTCTAAAAAGTTATAATTAACCCCTTATAATAATTTTAATAAAGCTTTTTTAAAAATATATTACTTATAGATATTTCCTTATTTAATATTAGACTTTTAATATTACGGTTTTCCGGAAAATAAGTAAAAATTTAAAAGTTTATTAAACTTTAAGTAGCTATTATCTTATTTTTCTTTTTAATACCGTAAATAAGATTTTTAAAATTATAATTATAAAGAAGATATCTTATATAGCGGAGTTTATAAGAGTCTTACCGTAAAGTTAGATAGGTAACTATCTTAACTAGTTTACTAATAGCGCCTTACTTTTTCTAATAAAGTTTATTTATATTACTTAAAGCTTTTAAAGCTCCGCTTTTTTCCTAATATTAAATATAATAAGCGCTTTTAACTATATCTTATACTCTAAGCTAATAGAAATCCTTAATTTTCTTAGCTTCCTTAGATAGACTATAGCTTTCCTCCGCTTTTACCTCTCTAATTATACCTCCCGCCTAAAAATTAATAGTAAACTATTAGACTTTTTCCCTATCTTTATTAGAGTTTTTTAGGGCTCCTTACTCTTTTTAGTACTATTTATCTTATATATTTTATCTTTTTATAAACGCTTAGAATAAGCGATTAATATATTCGCTATTAAATTTACGGATAATATTAATATTTTTAGTATTAAGCGTACCTTTACTTAAGTCCGCTACTAGCTTAAATAAGCTTAAGGTATTTACTAGGACTAAATAACGGAGTATAAAATAACTTTTTAGCTACTTAAGAGTAAGCTTTTTTATTTTACGAAAGCTTATTTCGCTAATATAACTCCGCTAATCCTTAATAAGATTATTATTTAACTTATATAAAAAGTATATATATTTAAGGTTTAGATTTATTATAAGCTTTAATAAAAACCTTACCTCCGCTATTTTATAAAGAAGCTTAATTACTAATAGCTAGCTTTAACTAAATTTATATTATTTACTTAAGGCTTTTTACTTTTTTAAGTAAGGGAAGTTTATATTAAGGTTATTAAGTTCGCTATTACTTTTAGCGCTATAATTTACTTTATTCTAACCCCGCTAAGTAATAAACTTAAAAGCTTTATTTTTTAATAATTAGCTATAACTTAATTTAAATACCTTTATATTATTTTTAAAATATATTAAGCTACCCTTTCTTATTATATTAAGTTTAAGTTCTTTATCCCCCTTATTAATATTTACCTATCTTACCGCGCTACTTATAGCTACTAACTTTTTTATATTAAAAAACCCGTAGCTTATATCTACTCCGCTTTAAAAAAAATCTCTATATATTTCCGCTAATAATATAGAAGTTAGCCCCGCCTTACTTACGTCCCCCTTAAATCCCTCTAATCCTTTTTTACTATTTAGGTGCGGACTCCGAATATCTCCTCTTAGTCCCTTAAAACTCTAAAAGCCCGCCTTTACGAAAAGTAATAGCTTTACTAAAACTCTAAGAAAAGAAGGCTCCGAAAATATAGCTAATTCTTTAGATACTTTACTAATAAATTACCTTAATTAAAACTTAATAATACCTTATAAATTTATTAAGGTTTTCTAAAATTTCTTAATAGCGCCCTAACTTAGCTTTATAATAGTAAAATTAGCTTTAATAAGTTTTTTTATATTTTTAATATTCTTATAATTTTAACTTTTTATTATTTTTATAATAGCGAAGAAGATAAGATAGCGGCTTACTTTATTTTATAATATAAGCTTACTATTTATAAAAAAACGCTTTTACTTATATTTCTTATAAGTTTAATTTAAGATTATAAAGATTTTAATAAGGCTTTTAGTTATAAGGCTATTATAAGCCCTCTCGCTTTATAATTTATTTACTTATAACACTTTCGCTAGTTTAACTTTTTTTTATTATTTTATAATACTTAAATATATTAAAATACTTAAGCGTAAAGTTTAAGCGTAAAGGATAATTTTTAATATTTTTATTATATAACTATTATTATTTATTTACCTTATACCCCGCTTTTACCTCCGCCCCCCGCTTCGCTTAGCCCTACTTAGCTTATTTAGCTTTTTTACCCTTTTTCCTACCTTACCCTTCGCTTTATTTTTTACGCTTAATAATACCTCCGATATTTATAAGCTTATCCTCTAAGCTATTATTATTACTCTCCGCTACGCGCTTTAACGCTACTAATATAAACTCCGTAAGAGAACGCTTTAATATTTAAATAAAATCTAGCTTAGGCTTTAGCTTTATTACTCCCCCGCCCCCCTCCTTTATACCTCCTATTACCTCCGCTTCGCTTACTTTCTCCTCCGCTTTACTTACCCCCTTAACTTTATCCGCCCTCTCCTTATTATTTCTAATTATTACCTAATCTAACTCGCTTCTTAATATCGATATAATAATAATTAAAATCTAAGCTATTATTTTATCCTCCTCCGCCTCTAATTTCTTTTTTAGCTTTAGCTCCCGCTCCGCTTTTAAGTAATTTAAATTAAAAATATACTAAAGCTTAAAAATATTTTTTAAAATATATTTAAATTAGTTAATTTTAATATAATCTATTACCGCTTAATTAAAGTTATTTTAAACTTAATTAATATTATATATTATATTATATATAAAAGATTAGAGGTTTTATACCTCCGCTTATATTTTTAACTAAAATTCCTATAAAAACCTTATAATATAGTCTTTTTAAGCGGTAATAATAATAATAATAATAATAATTATTATTATTATAAGTATTACTTTCCTTACCTTTATTATAAACTTTATTATTATTATTATAATTATTATTAACTAAGCTAGCGCTTTCGCTACCGCGCTTTCTACTACCGCCTCCGCTTCCTCCTCCGCGTCCGCTATTACCGCTTACTCCGCTTACGGTCTAATTACTATATCTATTACCGCCGCTATTACTATTATCGCTCTACCCCCCTCTCCGCCTCTTACTTTACTTATACCGATAATTATCTATTTACTTAATATTTTAAAGTAAGCTAATATTAATATATAAAACTCCTAAGAAAAAATATTAGTAATTATTATAATAGGAGTAATATTAAGGGCAGCCGCTAAAATAGCTAACCTCGCTAAGGCGCTTATTTATATTATTATTATTATTATATTAAGTTAAAGCTTTAACGTTTTATTTCGCTTTTATATATTATATAAGTATAAAAAGATAACTTTTATATATTTTACGAATCCCGCGCTTATAGCGACGCGGATATAAACTACTTATTCTTATATTATAAGCGGACTCCGCTCTTTCCGTTACCTTATAGCGATAGCTTTAAGCTACGCTTAAAGTAACTTTAGGGGGGAGGGTAATATTATATAGGTTAATCGTAACCGCGAAAATTTTTTACCTAAAATATAGCTTTACTTCGAATTATAGTAAACTTAAACTTAAGGGTTTATTATACTTTTTACCTTATTAGAAGCTAAAGCGAGTATTAGTAAAATTATTTCGAGGGACGCCTTAGTCTCCGTATAAGTAATTATCGAATAAATAATAAAGTCTAAAAAGGTCTAAGGAGGCGCCCCCCTTACTTTAACTTTATTAATTAATAGTATTTTTTTAGCTATTATAGCTATAATTTCCTCTTTTTTTTATAGCTTTAAAAGAAGCGGAACTCCTCTAATATAAGCTATAATTATAGCTAAAGCGCTAAAGAAAACTATTAAAAAATAAGTTCCTAAGTAATATAAGCGTTAGCTTATAATTTACTTTAATTTTATTACTATTTTACTTTAAGTCTAAGGCCTTAAAGTAATTATAATAAATATTAACTATAAACTCCGTAAATAAGGCTAAGCTTTTATAATAAGGAAACTACCTAGCGGTAATATTATAGTAATATTTTAAGATATTATTTATAAGCTTTAATTTAATTTAAGGTAGCTCCGTACCGCTTTTAAAAAAAAGGTACGCTTAATTAGTAAAGGTTATACTCTTATCGTAAAAAAGGTACTAGCGTAAGCCTTATAGTAAGGTAGTAAGGAAACTTTTTAAAAAAAGATTAAGTTATCGAATAAGGTTTTAATAATATAATTATATATAAAAAGATATTATTTAAGAACTTAGCGGAGTTCCCTTATAATTATTATCGATAGCGTAATAAATATAAATTAAATTTATAATAAAAGTATAGTAATATAAGTAGAGATTTTTAACGCGGAACTTTATAAGCTAAAAGTCTAACCTTAATAATACTTTAAGTATTATTAGCTTAGATATATTATTAAATATTATATAGCGAAGTTATAATATAGCTAATATTTCGCTTTTTCGTACGCGGAGGGTAAGTTAACTTACCTTATAGCGTATAAAAAAAGACTATATTATTACCTTTTTTATTAAGGGATTTACCTTAAGTAAAGTTAACTTTACCTTAAAATAAAAGCGGCGTAAGATTAGGCGAAGGATACTTATATTTCCTAACCTTAAAGATTTATAGATTAAAACTCTATATATACCGCCCCTCCTCCCCCTTTAGCGCTAACTAAAGTCTAGTAATAGCTAGGGCGGAAACGCTAAAAAGCGAATATAATAGCTTTACCTCTAACCCCCTCTCTAAACTTATCCGTAGCTCCGCTATAATAATTAAGCCGCTTTTTAAAACTAGCTATTATAAAATTTATTATAAGCTAGTAAAACTTTTATATATTCCTTAATCGCGTTAATAAAGCTTTAATTAAATAAATTATTTAAGATATTATAATTAAGCGCGGAGATTTAATTTATAGTAACGATAATATTTAAGAAAATAAGTAGCTATATAGACTCCGTATTAAACCCGGACTACGCGTACTTTTATTACCGCGGACTCCGCTTTAAAGGAAATATTAGCTTCCTAATTACTTATTATTATTAGACCTATTTAAAATATAAAGTACTAGGTGCGAACCTAGTCCGGCCTTAAGCTAAGGTAATACTTAAGGGGAGGGTTTTACTTTAAATTCTCTAATTTTTCCTATTTCTAAAATATATATAGAATAGTTTTAAGCTATATTAAGTATACTAGCGTATAAATATTATTATTATTATTATATATTATATAAGTTAATTTAAATTCTCTCTTATTACTTATTATTAGCTATATCTAAAACTCTACTCCGCTCCGCTCTGCTTTACTTTATATTTACTAATAAGCTACTTAGCTATCCTCCTTTACTAATATATTACGCTGCTTTTATTATAGCGGTATATAACTTTTTTAAATATATTTATAATTTAGTTAGTACTCTAAGCTTTAACTTTAGCTTAATTTTTAGTATTATTTACTTTTTAATATTTATACTAAGCCTTAATATAATTATAATAATTAGCTAATTATAAGCTTATATATTTTATTAGCTTTATATATAACTAGCGCTATATAATATTACTTACCTTATTATTTTTAATATAAAACTTTATAGTTAGCTAATTAAGCTATATATATAATATAAAGAAAGTTATAAAGCTTACTACGGATAATCTTAAATATATTTATTATTATTATTTTATTAATATAGCTACGTAACCTTTTTACTTTCCTTTTATTATAAAAGTTAAAAAGAAAAGTTAAAAGAGGGGGTTAGAAACGTACTTTCTTCTAAAAATAATAAAAAGAAGAAAAAGAGGAAAGGAAAAAGGAGATAGAAAAGAAAAAAATATAGCCCCCCCCCCTTTAATTACTAATATATAATAAAGCGGCTACTTTACTACTTTACCTTACCCCCCCTCGGATTTTCCTTCCTCCGCCCCGCCCCGTACCGCCTTACCTTATACCGCCCTATATTACCCCGCACCGCCCCGCGCTACGCTACTACGTTATTCCGCCCCGCTTTTTCTGCCCTATATTTTACGGACTTTCCTTTCTCCGCCCTCCCCTCCTTACCTTACTTTCTTATATTATCTAAGATTACCTTTAGGTAATAGGCTTATTATATTATACCGCTATTAACTACCGCTATACCCTTATATAAGCGTATAGTAAGCTTTTCCTTTATAGTTAGGGGGTTTTGCCTTATTTTAGGGGATTTTTCTTACTTAATATATTATAGAAGCTTTAGATATTATAAAGGCCCTTAGTATATAAATAATAATAATATATATACTTTATATTTAAAACTTTTATAATAGCTATAATATTAATTATTTCTTTATTATATAAGATAATAATTATAGCTAATTAAATAATATATTAATAAGGTAAAAAAATAACTTAATAAGTATAAAAAGCTTAAAAGATAATAATAATAAAAAAGAATAATAATAATAATAGAAAAAATAAAGATAATAATATAAAAAGATAATAATAAGAATATAATAAGAAGCTAATAAACTAATAAGTATAAATAAAAAAATTACTTAGCGAGAAAAATAATATAACTAGCTTAAAGAAAAAAAAGAAAAAAAAAGAAAGAAAAATTTTCTATATAAGAGATATTTTAGCTTATACCTTATATATATATATATATTATAGCTAGAAATACTTTTTTCCCTTAAGTAGCAGGGTATATAAAAGATTTAAGCTACGCCTAAATAGTTAAATTATATAAAGGTGCTTAGTTAAGTCTACGTATATAATAGGCGCGGGGTATATATAAGCGTATATAATTAGTTAGCGCTATACGCGGGCCGCGCGCGGGCTATATATAAACTATAACCTTAAGTATATATATTATATATACCTTAGAACCTCTTAAGTTAATTTATATTAATAAAGTTAGCTTTATATAAAAGTATTAAAGTATTAAACTTTAATAATTAGATAATAAACTTATTTTATATTAATTATTTTTAAAAAGTAATTATAAATTCCTTACTTAAATAAAAGATACTTTTTATTAAGCTAAAAAATATTAATAATATATTAAAATAAAAAGTTAACTAAATTTTTTAATTTTATATTCTAAAATACCGCTATTAGTTAAAATATTAAGTTTATTAATATAATTATAATTTTAATAAAATATAATATTTTATTAAGAATTTCTATTATATATTAATAGCTTTTAAGGAATTCTATAATTATTTCCTAAATATTATTAGCTTACTTATAAATCTCTAACGCTAAATTAAAAACGCTATAATAAACTATAATTATAAAAATAATAATTAAAATAATATTATAATTTCCTTAAATAATCCTTTATATAATAAATATTATTAATTTTAATAAATATATTAAAACTTTTATTAAAAGATAATATTACGCGCTAATATTTATAAAGATTTCCCCTAAATATTTTATAATAATTTCTAAAGATTTTTAATTATAATTATATAATTTATAAAAACTTTATTATAAAATAACTTAGAAAAAACCTTAGGGGAAATTATTAGGAAATATAATTATTTTTTTATTAAGATTTTACTATACCCTCTCCTATTTTTATTAATATATACTTATATATATTTTACGAGGATTTTGCTTATAAGAGTTTTTCCTCTTTTTCTTTCCTTTCTCCTTAGCTTAGAATCTTTATTTATAATGCTAATATTATTATCTACTTAATATAGCCTGGCTATAATAGCTAAAAGGGTAAAAATAAATATAATAAAGTTTTTTTAGGAAATCTTAGTAAATTATTAAAAGGAAATCTAAGTAAATAACTAAGCGATTTATAAAAGAGTTATTAAAGATTAATAGGAAATTTTAGTAAAATGTTAGGTAATTTATAAAAGGGTTATTAAATTTTTTTTATTATTTTCTTAATAATCTTTACTTTATTTTTTACTTAAATTAAATAAAAAAGTATTATTTAAACCTTTTTCTTTTTTTTTTCTTAATTTTTTAAAATATATAACTTAATTTATAATATTTACCTTATATAAGCTTTTTAAAGTTTTTATTTTTCCTATTTCTAAGATTTTAAAAGGCCTTAAGTATATAAAGCTTAGAGCTAGGGCCGCTAGGCTTAGTAAGACTTTCTTATCTTTTAAATACTTTTTATAGCTAACTTTAAGCTTAAATTTTTAAACTTTATTTTTATTAAAAAAGAAGATAAAGGTAAAAAAAGTAAAAAAAATTTATAAAAATAGTAAAATAAGTAAAAGAAATATTAATAAATTTCTAAAAAAAGAAAAAATCTAAAAAAAACTAACTTCTTTACTTATAATAGCTTTATATATATATAAATATATATAGATATATATAAATATATATAGATATATATAGATATATATAAATATATATAGATATATATAGATATATATAAATATATATAAATATATATAAATATATATAAATATATATAAATATATATAGATATATATAAATATATATAAATATATATAAATATATATAAATATATATAAATATATATAAATATATATTATAAAGGTTTTATTAAGGCGATTATAAAAATAAGCTAAAGTAAAGTTATAATTAAAGCTATCGAAGAGAGGAAAAAGAAAAGAGAGAAGCCCCTTTCCTAAGCTAGCTATATACCCTATATAATCACTAAGCGCTATTAGGAAAACCTAAATATATCTACTATAATCCCCCTTATTTAGCTATAATTAGTTATAAACTAATCTCTTATATAGCCCCCTCCTTAAGCTAGCTAAGGAAGTAAAAGCGTAAGATAGAAAAGTTATATATTACTACGCTAGTAAGATATTTTATATAAACCTTAGCTAATAGCCTAATAGCCTTTGTAAAAATAAGGATAAGAGGGCGGAAAAGCTCCCTTATAGCTTAGGGAATTAAACCCCGATCTTTATAGGGAAAATTCTAATAAGCTTAGAATTATAATACCGCTTAAGATAGGAATTAATAAACTTATATATTAGTAGTAAAAACTTACTTATATAGCTAATATATAAGATTAGGTAATATTATATTAGTTATAGGAAGCTTAAAAAATACCCTAATTATAGTAAATAGTAAAGCTAGCTATATACTTATCGCTATATATTATTAGCGCTAGTTTATAAGCTAAGGCGTAATATAATTATAATATATATTTACTAATAAATTTACGCGCCTAAGCTATACGCGGACTATCTTTAATAAAGTAATATAATAAAGCTAGAAATTACCTAAGCTATAATATTTAATATATACTTATCTTTTCTTACTTATTATCCCCTTAATTAAAATACTCTAAATTTACTTTTAATTTCCCTACTCCGCTTATAAAAAGCCCTAACTTTAAAATCCTTATTTACTTATAAAGCTTTAAATAGTTACGCTTAAAATAACTAATCTAGTTATATTAATAATAACGCTAGCGCTTAATAGTATTAAAATAAGATTATATAAATATAATATTTATTAAGTTAGTAAAAAGGGGGGGCGGTAAATTAACTAGCGCGTTAGGAATATTCTTAGAACTAAATATTTTATTAAAGCCTCGGAGAAAGCTAGTAAAAGCTACGTATATTATAAGCTAATTTTTATAATTTAAGCGCTCTTATAGCTTTTTATATAGCCTAAATAAAAGTAAAATAATCTTAATATAATTAAACTAATATAATAGTCTAGCCTTAAAAAAAGTATATTCTTATCTTATAATATATTTTCTAAAAGGCTCTAATAGCCCCTAATATATCCTAACTAAGGAAAAACCTACTTAGCGCTTTTTATAACTTTCTTTAAAAAACTTAGAAATATACGCTAAAAAAGCTTTAAACTAGTAAAAAAAATTTATAGCTATAATAATATATAGAAAAAATATCTATTAGAAAATACTAAAATAAGAAAAAATATAATAAAATTAAGATTTAAGCTTCTTAATTATAGCTCTATTAATTATAAATTTAGTATATATAGCGGCTAGCTAAGAATTTAAGCTAGAATAAGCTAAAAATAGCTTTAATATAGGTAAAATTTAATAGCGTTTTATATTAAAATCTTACTTTTATATTTAGTTAGTAGTAAGAGAAGCTTTAATTAATATAAAAGTTTTATTAAAGCGATTATAGAAATAAGCTAAAATAAAGTTATAATTAAAGCTATCGAAAAGAGGAAGGAGAAGGGAGAGAAGCCCCTTTCCCGAGCTAGCTATATACCCCGCGCGATAACTAAGCGCTATTAGGAAGACTTAAATATATCCGCTATAATCCCCCTTATCTAGCTACGATTAATTATAAACTAATCCCTTATATATATAGATATATATAGATATATATAGATATATATAGATATATATAGATATATATAGATATATATAGATATATATAAATATATATAAATATATATAGATATATATAGATATATATAGATATATATATTATTAAGTTACTTTATATAGCTTAATTTTTTAAATATAATTTATATTTTTATTATAAATAAAAAATATAAAAATATTATTATAATAGATTTTTTTATATACTTAAAACTATAAGATAACTTATTATTAAAGTTTTAATAAGGTATGGAATTTAACTTTACTTATTTATAATATATTAAAGTCTATGCTAACCCTAGTATACGTGATAAGATTATGTTGGCTTTGTTTCCGAACTGTTGTATTTTATCTCCAAATTCAGAGCTTCGGTGGTTAGAGAACTGATACAGGTCGCTCCAGGCTAAGAAAAAGCCATTTACTCGCCCAGTTGATCCCACCTTCGGCTCACCGACCGGCCATTCGGCCATCACTCCTTCCCGGAATCATGGCGAAGCCTGAAGACCCCTCGCCCGAAACTATATTCGTACTCGGCGAAGCCAGCATAGTTACTGATTACGCTCTCTGGCCGAGCGTAATCGCGACGGATCTGCTTCTTAGCGCCCCAGCCTTTACATATGTGCTCATCACTGACACGAACTTACATGACATTTATGTGCCCCCCTTTGAGGAGTTCTTTGACGACCATCGGGACAAAAACACGACACGTCAACTTCTCACCTACACTATCCCGCCTGGAGAGGCATCCAAATGCCGCGAGACCAAGGCCGAGATCGAGGACTGGATGCTGTCCCAGAACTGCACTCGTGATACCGTCTTAATTGCGTTAGGAGGTGGAGTTATTGGTGATTTGGTAGGATATGTTGCCGCAACTTTTATGCGAGGCATTCGATTCGTCCAGGTTCCAACAACTCTTCTTGCGATGGTCGACTCGTCCATCGGTGGCAAAACCGCTATCGACACACCCATGGGCAAGAACTTGGTGGGAGCGTTTTGGCAGCCGCGTCGGATCTACATTGATTTGGATTTCCTAGAGACGCTTCCCGCTCGTGAGATTCTCAACGGCATGTCCGAGGTGATCAAGACAGCCGCCATATGGGACGAGGCCGAGTTCGCCATCCTGGAGCAGCACGCTGCAGACATCTTAGTCTGCGTTCGTTCTCAAGGAAAAAATCGCCTGCAGCCGGTCAGGCATGTTATCAGGCGCATCGTCACTAACGCGGCACGCGTCAAAGCGGAAGTTGTGACCAGGGACGAGCGTGAAGGTGGCTTGCGCAACATTCTCAATTTTGGGCATTCTATAGGTCACGCGATAGAAGCCATCTTAGCTCCGCAGATTCTTCACGGCGAAGCGGTGGCTATCGGTATGGTCAAGGAAGCAGAATTGGCGCGGTTCATTGGAGTCCTCCGTCCTCATGCCTTGGCCAGGTTATCGAAATGCATTGCATCCTTTGAGCTTCCTACGTCTCTGCAGGACAAGCAGGTGATTAAGCTGACGGCTGGCAAGCAGTGTCGAGTGGACGAGATGCTGCTGAAGATGTCCGTCGACAAGAAAAATGACGGTGACCGGAAAAGGGTGGTGTTACTGTCTGCTATCGGCAAAACTCACGAAAAGAGAGCCAGTGTTGTACCTGATCGCTGCATTAAACTCATTCTGAGTCGCTCCGTGCAGATGACTCCGGGCGTGCCTCCAAATGTCCGGGTAACCGTCATCCCACCGGGTTCCAAGAGCATATCCAACAGGGCGTTGGTAATGGCGGCTCTCGGAACTGGCCGTTGTCGCATTAAGAATCTGCTTCACTCTGACGATACTGAGTATATGCTGTCCGCTCTCAATCGTCTCCGCGGTGCTTCGTATTCTTGGCTAGACGCCGGCGAAGTGCTTGAGGTCCAGGGCAGAGCCGGCCAGTTGCAAGTCAGCAGTGAGGACATTTACATTGGCAACGCCGGAACAGCGTCTCGATTTTTAACAACAGTCCTTACCCTCTGCCATCCCGCGCACGGGGCTCGGTCCACAGTTCTCACCGGCAATCCTCGAATGAAGTCGCGCCCTATCGGCCCTCTCGTGGATGCGCTGCGCTCAAACGGGGTTCAAATCGACTACCTGGAGCAGGAAAATAGTCTTCCTCTCCGGATTCACGCTGCAGGTGGTTTGAACGGCGGACTCATCGAACTTGCGGCAACTGTGTCTTCTCAGTATGTGTCGTCCATCCTAATGGCCGCGCCCTATGCAAAAACCCCGGTCACTCTCCGCTTGGTCGGTGGCAAGCCCATCTCGCAACCTTATATCGACATGACAATTACCATGATGCGCTCATTCGGCATCGCAGTGACGAAGTCTGAGGCGGAGATCAACACGTATCACGTCCCCCAAGGCGCATACCAGAATCCCCCGGAATACACAATCGAGAGCGATGCAAGTTCGGCTACTTACCCCCTTGCTGTAGCAGCGATAACCGGCACAACATGTGTTGTCCCGAACATTGGATCTCGGTCACTACAAGGAGACGCGCGGTTTGCCGTTGATGTCTTAAGACCCATGGGCTGCGTCGTTGAACAGAACGAGATCTCAACGGCTGTCACAGGGCCAGCTATTGGGACGCTATCAAGGCTCTCGCACGTGGATATGGAGCCGATGACGGACGCCTTTCTTACTGCTTCGGTTTTGGCTGCTGTAGCGCAAGGCGTTACTCGAATCACGGGAATCGCAAATCAACGCGTCAAGGAATGCAACAGAATCAAGGCCATGGTGGATGAGCTCTCAAAGTTCGGAGTAAAATGCCTGGAATTCGAAGACGGGATCGAGATTTACGGCAATTCACTAGTAGGCATTCGGGCGGCAGATGCCATGATTCACTGCTACGACGATCACCGCGTCGCGATGAGCCTCAGCGTGTTATCCTTAGTATCACCAGGTCCCACTCTCATTGCGGAGCGCGAATGCGTCGGGAAGACATGGCCTGGATGGTGGGACATCCTCTCCCAGTTGTTTCACGTGGCCCTGGAGGGCTCCAGCGAGAGCACTGATGCTCAACGTATGCCTGGCATTCAGCCGACCGATGCCGAACGACCGATCTTTATTATTGGTATGAGAGGTGCAGGGAAGACCACAGTCGGGCAGCAGGTGGCAGTCCTCATGGGGTGGGAATTCACAGACTTGGACCAGGAGCTTGAGAGGCGTTCTGGTAGATCCATCATCAATATGGTCAGCGGTGAATCTCAATGGGAAGAATTCCGCCAGGCCGAGCTGGAACTCTTGCGCGAAATTACGACGAGGCAACCTCAATGCCAGATCTTCTCATGCGGTGGAGGGGTTGTAGAAACTCCAGAAGCCAGGGAACTGCTGATGGCGTATTGCCGCTCTGGCGGTCGCGTCGTGCTTGTCCACCGCAACCTTGCCCAGATCATTGACTATTTGACGCGTGACACGTCGCGACCGGCTTACGCAAGTGATATTCGTGGCATATACCAGCGACGCAAGTTATGGTACGAACAGTGCAGCAATTATCTTTACTACAGTCCCCATTCGTGCGGCTTCGGCAATGGCGTGGATATCCCCGAGGACTTGAAATTTTTCATGGCTTCCGTGTGCGGCACGAGCAGTCAATTCGATGCCATGACTGCCAAAAGGACAAGCTTCTTCGTGTCACTGACCCTCACTGACATAGTTAAGGCCCGAGACATAATACCTCGCATTGTTGATGGAGCTGACGCTGTGGAGGCACGAGTAGATCTCCTGGAAAATCAAAATCCGGATGCGGTTCTCGAGCAAGTCTCCGTCTTGAGGTATTCTAGCAAGCGACCGATTGTGTTTACAGTTCGTACCAAATCTCAGGGGGGGCAATTCCCCGACGACGAATCCGAGAAGCTTCTCGCACTTTACCACCTAGCACTGAAGATGGGCGTGGAATACCTCGATGTTGAGGTGACAACTAATGATAACATACTGCAAGTCGTGACTGATTTGCGCAGGCACACGCGGATCATTGCCTCACACCACGACCCAAACGGCTCTTTGTCTTGGAAGAACGCGTCGTGGATTCCCTTCTATAACAGAGCTTTGCAATTCGGAAATGTTATCAAACTCGTCGGCCTTGCTCAGACCATGGAGGACAATTACCATCTGGCGAACTTCAAGTCCAAAATTCTTGACTCGCAGAAGACCCCGATCATTGCGTTCAACATGGGATCTGTGGGCAAGCTGAGCCGTATCCTGAACGGGTTCTTCACTCCTGTCTCCCATCCAGAACTGCCATTTCCAGCTGCGCCGGGCCAGATGTCAGCAGCCCAGATACGTCAAGGCCTCACACTCATCGGCGAAATCGAACCCCTGAATTTCTACCTCTTCGGCAATCCAATCTCGCAGTCGAAATCGCCCGCCATCCACAACCGTCTTTTTCAGCAGATGGGTCTGCCGCATCATTACCAGCTTCTGGAGACCGACGACGTCGTTCAAGTGCAACGTGTTATGCAATATGCAAGCTTTGGAGGTGCTTCTGTCACCATACCTCTGAAGCGCCTCGTGATGCAGCTGGTGGACGAATTAACGCCAGCAGCAAAGATCATTGGCGCCATTAATACCGTGTTACCGCTCGTCAAGGGTGGGACAAGAGGACAGCGTCGACTTCTTGGAGATAACACGGACTGGAAGGGCATTCTTCGGACGCTGAGACAGCGTGGAGCCTCAAGTCGCAACCGCGGAGCTTGCGCCATGGTAGTTGGATCGGGAGGCACGACACGGGCAGCCATATTCGCTCTGCATTCGATGGAGTTCCGTACAATTTACGTCCTGGCACGGGACCCAGGTAAAGCTCATGCTCTGGCAGCAGGTTTTCCACCAAGTTATGGTATCAACGTGGTCTCAATCCATGAACAGGTCGTGGACAAGAACATCGAGCCGAGCGTCATCATTAATACCATCCCGGGAGACTGCCCGATAGACTCGTCTGTGAAGGAGGTACTCGGAACGGCCCTGAAGCAATCGCTTGAGCCACGGACATACCGCTTTCTACTTGAGATGGCTTACAAACCTCGTGTGACTCCTGTCATGCGCCTGGCGGAAAATGCTGGTGGCTGGGAAGTAATTCCAGGGCTTGAGCCGCTTGTATCCCAAGGATGTTACCAGGTGAGTGCGTCCTTCATGAGAATAGCAATCGTGTTGTTCACTAACGATGGGGCCGTTTGAATGTCAAAGTTTGAGCTGTGGACTGGCATCATTCCATCACTGACTGAGGCACGTGGTGCTGTATACGATGCCGCTGGCTTATAGCCATTTTTTAACCTCAACGTCGCGTTACCCTGGCGGCTGAATACCTAACTGTCTGATGGATATTGTTGAGTGGTGACGCTAAACCGGCTATTATATAAGTTTAGATTATTTTAAGATTAAGATTATTTTTTATTAAATTAGAATTATAAGCTTTAAGAACTCTGTTAACTATTTAATATAACTTTACCTCTTCCTTAGTATTTAAAATTTCTAGGAAAGGCGTTTCAGCTAATATATTCTTTCCTTAGAGGAGGAATTAGTAGTATTTTTAGAGTAATTACTATTTATAGCTAGGAAAGGATCCTAAACTATATTTTAATATTATAAGTATTATCTCTCTATACCTTTTTATATTTATTATATAAGATATATATAAAGGATAACTTAGATATAAGGATACTTTTAATAAAATATATATTAGTACTTAAGTTATACCTTATATAACTTAAGGGATAAGAGATATTTTTAAAAAAAGAAAAAAGTATAAAGGTAAGATATTATTTAGCTATATAATTACTCTTCTTTATATAAAGTAGAAGAATATTTATCTTTAACTATACTTAATATAAGTTACTTTTATTTTTTTAAATTATATATATATATATAAGTATATAATTACTTAATATTAGTTATAAATTATATTAATTAATTAATTAATTAACTATAACTAGTAAAAATAATAAGATAAGTTTTTTATAATTATAAAAAGCTTTTATACTTATTAATTATTTAATATATATATTTTTACTTTTTTTAATATTAATATTTATTAAAAAGCTATATTAGCTTAATATTATTATTAAAATTAAAAGACTAAGATAATATAAAATATATATTAATATTTAGTTTTTATTAAAAAGCTATATTAGCTTAGTAATTTTTATTAAACTATATAATATTATTTTAATAATATTTAAAAAATATATATTATATTAAATAATATAGCTTTTATTATTTTTAAAATTAAGCTTAAGGAAATAATAATTAAATTAATTATTAAATATAGTTTATTAGCTTTATATAATAAAATAATAGAAGGTAATAAAATATTTTTTTTATATTTTAATATAAAATATTAATTTTACTTATTATAATATATAAGTTAATATTATATAAGCTTTTTAAAAAATTAAATTAATAATATTTATTATATAATAAATATATAATATTGTTTATTTTAACTTTTATATAAAAATTCTTTTTTATATATTTTAATTAAAACTTAAAAACTAAACTTATTATTAGCGAAAATATATTTATTATATATTTTTAAAAAAACTAACTTAATATATAATTATATAATATATTTTTTTTCTTAGAAAAGTAATATTAATTAAACGCTTTATATAATCTCTTATAACTTTAATTTTAAGTAATATTATAACCCTTAACTTATTATAAGGCTTTATAATAAAGTTTAATATTTTTAAATTTTTAAAGCTAATTTTATAAAATTATATAATAAAACCTTTAACTTAAAAATAAAGTTAGTTTTAAGTTATAAAATATTTTAATAGCTTTTTAATAAACTATTTTAATATAGCCTTAATTTTATATAACTTACTTATATAAAATAATAATATTCTCTAAACTTATATAATATAAGGGATTCAGGCTACGCCTAAATAGCTAAGTTATATAAGGGGGTGCTTAGTTAAGTCCGCGTATATAATAGGCGCGGGGTATATATAAGTATATATAATTAGTTAGCGCCGCGCGTAGGACGGGCGCGGGCTATATATAAACTATAACCTTAAGTACGTATACCGTATATACCTTAGAACCTCTTAAGTTATTCTATATTAATAAAGTTAGCTTCTTATAAATATTAAGAAGTATAGAACCTTTATAATAAAATAACTTTAACTATAGATAACCTTAATATTTAATAAGCTATTATTACTTAGCTTTTAAAATAGTAAGCTATTATTACGGAGCTCTAAAACCTTATATACTAATAGTACTAATTTATATAGCTTTTTAAGTAATAATAGTTATAACCCCGCTATAAGCTATTACCTTTTAGATCGCTATTTAATAGCGATAAGAACCTTTTTCTAATATAGCGCTCCCTTATATCTTATAAGCTATAAGTAAACTAAGCTTTTATTAATATTACTTATAACTAATAAGTATTTTTATACTAATACTTATCTCTTATAATTTAAGCTAAAGTAGCCTTATTTTTTAAATAAAATATTAAGTATAAGTATAACCTTAACTATTTCCTAAATTATTTTAATATTATATTTATTAATTTATACTAGCGCTAGATAACTATAATAAAGCTTAAATACCTTATATAAGGTATTTCTAAGTTTTTCTTTAATTTCCTTATCCGCTTTAAAGCTAAGCTTACTTTAATAGATAATACTAAATAAGCTAATAAGATTAAAGTTATACGCTTTTATTATATTTTTACGCTAGCTTTTCGCTAATATTATATAGAGCGTAATATTCCCCTAACTAAGTATATTATTACTATTATTAGGATTTATACTATTATTATAAATATTAAGTTTTTCCGCTTTAAAAATAAAAGCTAAACGCCCTTACTTTTTACTCCTAAGCTATCTTAGGATATCCTAATAATTAATATATACTAAACTAGCACCTAGCTACGCTTTAGTAAATATAATAGCCCCCCCTCTTAAGGCCGAAACGGCCGCGGTAATAAGACCTATTATTAAGCGATTAAAGCTAATAGTAATAAGATTATAAAATAGCGCGCTAAGGGCCGCTATTTCTACTATAGTAATATTAGCTATTTCTTACGTAAGTATAAGCTTAATCCTCCCTTATTAGCCTTTTTAATCCGCTTTATAGATACCGTAAAGGAGGAGGAGAACCTTACCTTAGACTAAGGAAATAAATCCCCCTTATATTAAGTTTTTTATAAAAGGAGGACTTTTACGGTAATATTACTTATAGAATATTAGATAATTATTTTATAAATATTAGTTAGAATATAAACTTACCTCCCTTTTTTCTTTTTATATTTATAAATTTTACTTTTTTTATTATTATATAAGCGGATAATAGCTATAATTATTACGCTACTATAAGCGAATTTTTTATATAATATTACTAGCTTAAGTAAATTCCCCTCTTTTACTTATAAATAATTTATATTATTATATAGATATATTATTAATAACGTATACGCTTTAAGCTATATTTATTTATCTGCTACTTTATTTATTTTATAACTAATATTAATAGCTAGTAGTTACTTATAATAATATATATAATTTTAAGCTTTACTTAAAACTTAATTTTTAGCTTATTTTAAATAGCGCGTAATAATAATTTATTATATTCTAATAAGTAGAAAATTATAGTTTACTTTATTAATAGATTAGTTATCTTATATTTTAAATTTTAGTAAGTTACTTACTTTACTATAGCTATCCTTAGCTTTATTTTCGTAGCCCTTATCTACTATAAATCTTAATAATATATTAGTTACTAATTCCTTATTATTAGCTTATAAGATATCTTTTATATTTTATATATTATAACCTTTACTTTAACTATAAGTTTTTTTTTATTTTCTAAAATATTAGATTTTACTAACTTATTTAATAAGGAGAAAGCTAATATTTTACCCCTTTACTATAATAATTATAATTATTATATCTAACTTTACTAAAAACTTAATAATTCCTTACCCCTTTTACCTTAAGGCTTACTTTATAATATACTTTATAAGTATCTTTTCGAGGTTTAGAAATAGATTATTAACTTAATAAATAAAAAATAGATCCGCGCTAGCTTATTATCCGCGGCCGCCCTTATCTTACTTATAAAAAAGCTAGGAGGTAGGTAGCGCTTTTATATTAATTATCGTACTTTAAATAAAGTAATAAAGTAAGATTATTATCCTTTTTTACTTATTAAGGAGACGCTTTATAGCTTTTTAGGTACCTATTAGTTTATAAAACTTAATATTTATGCTACTTTTTATAAGCTTTATATTATAAAAGGTAAGGAATACCTTATAGCTTTTTATACTTAGTTTAGTTTATTTAAATACCTTATTTACCTTTTTAGCTTTATAAAAGCGCTCGCTATATTTTAGCGTTATATTAATATTACTTTTAATAACTTTTTAAAAGATTTTATTATAATATATTTAGATAATATCCTTATCTATTTAAGAGGTTCTTATTCTAATTATTAGCGTAAAATATATATTATATTTTTATATTTTTATTTAGCTAAGCTTTTCCTTAATTTTAATAAGTGCGATTTTATTATTTATAAAATTAAGTACTTAAGGTTTATTATCTACGCTAATAAAAAAATATAGCTAAACCTTACTAAAATTTTTATAATTTTAAAATAAAAGGCGCTAACTTATATCTAAAGCGTATATAATTTTCTTAAGTTTACTAACTTTTATTACGATTTTATACCTTATTTTTTAAACCTTATAGCCCCCTTAGTTAAGCTTACGAAACGCGGCGCGCTTTTCTATTAAACTAATAAGTACTAGCTTATTTTTAATATACTTAAGTCCGCGTTTATTTTTACCCCTATCCTCGCCTAATAAGATTTAGATTATAATATTATTATTAAAGCTAATTATTCCGGCGAGGCTATTAGTAAGTATTTTTCCTAATTTAGCTTAAACTATATCTTTTAGCCTATTATATATTATTCTAAGAAACTTTTACTTATAGAATAAAATTATATAATTTATAATAAAAAGCTTCTTATTATTATTTCTTACTTTAAAGCGTAATTTACTAAATTATATAAAGTTACGCGGCTATTCTCTATCCTTATAAATTATAAAGCTTTAAAGTATTTTATTACGCCTAAAGCTATAATAGAATATTAGGTATATTAGGCTAAGACGCTTACCTTTTTTAATTTCCGCCTTTAGTATTATTCTAGCGCGTAGGCGTTATAGCCTAATACGCTCTTTTAGTAAGAATAAAATCGCTGCGGGATAGAGGAGCGCTTTAGTTAGATTATATAGCTTATATCTATTTACTTTTTTAGGCTATAGCTAGTTTAATCTAGCCTAGCCTTATCTTAATTCCCTATAGCTATATTTTTTACTTAGGACGCCTTAGCTTTTTTTTATAATAAAACTTTACGAAACTTTTAGTTAGAAGCTCTTTATATTAATTCCTTTTATTATATACGCTACTAAGTAATTTAGTTAAGCGCTTAGAAGTTTCCGCTAAAAGCGAGTATTTATAAGTAAATTATAAACTATTCTATCTTTACTTATAAATAGTTATAATTCTAAAGCTATCTTTAAGTTTTTAAATAGAAACCCTTAATTATTATATTTATTTAATAAACTTATAATTCCCTTATAATAAAATATTTTAATAAGAATATTACCTTTATATTTTTTTAACGCGAGTTTTATTAAAATAATATATTTATAAATATAGTATATTTTATTTATAATTATTATTATTACGGAGATTACTTTAATTATTAGCGCTATTAAGGGTTATTTTAGCCGCTACCTCCTCCTAAATAGTTTTAAATAACCTTTTTCGTAAACTTTATAACTAAGCTACTCGCCGCCTTAAAGTCTTAGCCCTATTTCCTAATAATTATTATAAATTACTTATCGAAATATATCTAGCTTAAGGCTATAATATTTATAGATATTAAGTAATATATTAAGCACTTTATTTAATATTAGTAATAATTTTATAGCTTTTTTTATAAGTTAATTTCCGATTATAGCTTTAATTAAATAAGCTATTTTTAGTTTATTTTTTACTATTTTATTAAAGTTAATAAGCTATTTTCTATAGCGTATTACTTTTAAATAAATAAGGGTATAAAATATATAAATTAAAAGGTATAAGCTATTTTCTATTATATAATCTCCTTTTTATAGTTTAACTAGCTACGCTACTTACTTATTTACTAGCTTACCTTAAATAATTAGGACTTATTTATAATAAATATTAGTCCTAACTATTTATTTTATAGCTTCGATATTACTTTTCTTAACTAGCTAGCGGAGGCGGCTACCCTTATCTTTTCCTTAAAAAGCTAAGCTATAGCGTTTACTTATTTCCTTCGTAATAGCGTTAAACTAATATAAGCTTTTATCGCCTAAGCTTAGTAGCGGTAATAAGACTTTTTAAATAAGTCTCGCTAACTTATAGAATAGTTTTAAATTAGTAATTTTATATAGCTTAACCTTACTTATATATAGTTTAACTATCTATCTTAGAAGCTTAATTATTTTAAAAGTAAATATAAGGTAATAGCTATATTAACGCTATTTATTATTACTCTTAATATATTACCTAATATTTACCTTACCTTTTATATTAACTTTATTAAGCGTACTATTAGTAACTTTTTATTATCTTAGTTACTTACTAACTTTTAGCTAGATCCCCTTTTTTATTTCTCTTATAATAACTTATCTTTTAATAAGTATAAGGTTAAGGAAGTCCTTATTACGAAAAATATTAAAAGTTAGCGCTTATAAAGTAGGACGCTTTATTAACTTATTTTTATAAAATAGAAAAGTTATATTATTTTAACTTAGGAGTTACTTAATAGCTTTAAACGCTATATAATATTAAACTATTTTAAGTTTATATAAAGGGATATATATTTTTATAATAGCTTAAGGTAAACTTAACTATATACTTATTTAAGCGCCCCTTATAGCTAGTTATCTCCTTTAAGTAATTTTCTCCCCTTATCTTATAAATATAATATTACCCCCTTACCCCTTATTTCCTTTTATTTTTTATTTACTTATTTCTCCTTTTTTCTTATATTAGCTTTAAGCTAATATTTACCTTCTCTATCTTTTTCTTATAATCTTTTACTATAATCGAGTAATTTAAGAGATTATTACGGCGTTAGCTATAGCTTAGCGCTAATATTAACTTATAATAGATATATTTCTAAGCGGGGGAGGGCGTGCTATAAGGCTAAGGGAATATTTAATATAATACCGATAATAGGAGTCTTACCTATCTTACTCCTAAGCTACGCGCGCTACGCGTAGGCGCTAATATAAACCCGCTTTTTTAGTATATAGTAAAAAGGGAGGATAGGTATTATACGTAAGCGTTAAATAACTAAAAGCTAAATAATATATATAAGTTAGTAAAAATAGCGTATAGCGTAATAGCGAGCGGGCTTAATATATTATATAAACTAATTAGCGCTATAATTATTTAATAAGAGATATTATTTTTTTTCTTATTTTCCTACTTTTATATATTAATATTTATTTAGTAATTTATAATTTAGGTAGCTTACTTATCTTACTATTACTTAAAAGTTTATCGCTATTACTTTTTTTACTATTATAAGAACGCTTTATATTATAAAATAAAAAAGTTAAGGCTAGTAAGAAGGGCGCCTTATTATTATTATTATTACTATTAGTATTATATTATCGCTAAGAATATACTATAAGTTAGGGTATATAAAGTAAGTATAGTAATTATATTATTAGTAGCGGGGATAAGCGCGGAGAATTACTATTACTTAAGTATAAAGGGGGTATAAAAATTAGTTACTAAGCGCGGTGCGATATAAGTAGCGGCTAATATAGCTTATAGGTAATTAATATAAGTAAGAAACTCTAGCGTAAGCTAGGCGCGGTAGCTAGATACTTTTTTAGCATAAGGGTAAGTAAGTAAAGTAATAGCTTATCTTTCCCTAACTATTATTTATAAGTTATAAATAGCCCGCTATAAGCGTGCGTTTATAGTAAAAAGGTATTTTTCTTAAAAGTACTATTTTCGCCGCTACCCGCATGCCTTATAAGCTATTTTATAATTATATTAATAGTTAATATTATAGCTATTATAAAAGTTTTAAATATAAGGAGTATATAAATATTTTACCTTTTATAATATAATAATACCTTTATTATCTAAATCCCCCTTTATAATATAGCTACTTTTTATATAAAGCGGTAATTATAGTTAATTAAATAATATATTAAGGCGGTAATATAATAACTTAATAAATATAGAGAGCTTAAAAAACGATAATAATAAGAAAAAAGAATAAATAATTATAAGAGAGCTTAGATAATAATAATAATAGAAAAAAAACTATAAGAATATAGTAGCGGAGTAATAAAATATAAAGCTCGGAGAATTCTTTACTTAGTAAGGGAAAATAATATAATTAGCTTAAGGAGAAAAATAAAAAAGGAGGAAGAAAAATTTTCTATATAAGGGGTATTTTAACTTATACCTTATATATATATATACCGCGGCCGGAAATACTTTTTTCTTAGGGCGATAAGGTATATAAGGGATTCGGGCTACGCCCGAATAGCTAAGTTACGTAAGGGGGTGCTTAGTTAAGTCCGCGCGTATAACGAGCGCGGGGTATATATAAGTATATATAATTAGTTAGCGCCGCGCGCGGGATAAGCGTAAGCTATATACGGACTATAACCTTAAGTATATATACTATATATATTTTAGAACCTCTTAAGTTATTTTATATTAATAAAGTTAGCTTCTTATAGATATTAAGAAGTATAGGACCTTTATATATAAATATAATTTACCTTAATTATATTAATCTTTATAAAAAAAACTTTATATATTTTATAAACTTTACGCTTATAATAATATAAATATAGATTTCTTATTTTTATATTATAAGTATACTTTACTTCTTTTATTACCTTATAGCGATAATAAGCTACGCTTAAAGTAATTCTAAAAGAAAAAGTAGCGCTATATAAGTTTATTATAATTACTAAAGTTTTTTACTTAAAATATAGCTTTATTCTAAATTATAATAGCTTTAAACTTAAAAATTTATTATATTTATTATTTTATTAAAAGCTAAAATAAATATTAGTAAAATTATTTTAAAAAATTAATATACGCTTATATATATAATTTACTAGTAAGTATATATATTAAGCTAGCTATTAAATATAGAATATAAAAGAAAGGGATAAGCTAGCTACTAATTATAAAATTATAAAATAGCTATTATAAAAAATATAAATATAAGTAAAAGTTTTTAAAAAATTAAAATAATAACTATAAAAAAATCTAAATTATTACCTAAAGAAATACTAAGCTAATTATATAGCTAGGAACTTAAGGAAGACTTCTTAATATAATTTTAAAAGTATTTACTTAAGGGGATTTTACGGTAATTTCTAAGTATATTAGTAAAATAGAGATTTCCTAGTATACGGTAATTTCTTAATATATAAAGATTTCCTAGTAAAATCTAGAGATTTCTAAGAGTATATTCTAATATTAAATTTAGTTAGAAATCTTAGTAAAATTCTAAAAGTTATTATAAAGAAATCCTAAGAGGAAATCTTAGTAATTTCCTAAATATAAAGGTAATAAAATTTCTAAGGGAAATCTAAGTAAAATCCTAAGGGGGGAAATTTTAGTAAAATATTATAAAAAGTTAGGCAATTTATAAGGGTATTATTATATATCCTATATTAACTCCTTAAGCTAAAAAAGAATTCTAATAGCTTTATTAACTCTTTATATTATTTTAAAAACTATTATTATATTTAATAGCTTTTTTATATTAACTTTAATCACTATATTTAATTATAAATTAAGAAATATTATTAAAAATCTATATATAAAGAATTAGATTAATTTATATAAGGTAAGAAAGAAATAAAAAAATAAGATAAGAATAATAAAGGAGAATTATAATATATATTAAATATATATAAAAGAATATATATTATAGTAAAAGGTATTATAATATTAAGAAAGGAAATTAAAAATAAAAGAAAATATCTTACTATCCTTATTATATAAAGTAATATAAGTCGCAGTAATAATATAAAAGCAAATACGGATAATCTTACTATAAATAGTATAAGAAATATAGTTTATAGCTTTAAATATAATATTTTTAGTAAAGATAGAGGCGTTTAAGATATTAAGAATAATAATAAAGTTAATTATATTATAAATAGTTTATATTTATCCTTAAGTATATATTATAAGTAGTTTATAGTAAATAGTCTTTATATAGCTTTTTTATTATAGCTAATATTCCTTCTTTATTTATAGCATATAGAGTATAAGGGTAAATAATATATAATTAATACTATATTATAAAAATATTAAAAATCGATACTAAAAGTATATTAATTTATAAGTTTCTTACCTAAGCTTAGTAAATATATTATTATTATATATTAATAGTTAAATAACTTAAAGATTTATTATATATTAATAGTTAAATAAATATAATAGCTATTATATATTAATAGTTAAATAGTATAATATATATTTTCTATATAAAGCGCGTTATTAATATATTTCTCTATTATAGTTTATACTAATATTATATAAAGAGTTATAAAAAGTTTTAATTTATTATTATATCGATAAATAGATAAGTATTAATAAGCTTAATAGTTATTATATATTTAGTATTATTAGTAAGTTTAACTAAGCTACCTTTTTAATTATATAACTTTTTAGCAATATTATCTTAAGCTATTTTTACTAAGTTTAAAATATTAAAAATAGGGATATTATTAGAGTTTAGAGTTATTTTATTTCTAATAATATTACTCTAAGCTAAAAAGAGTATATAATTAATAATAATACCTAGAAATAAAATAATAATACCCTAGCTAAGTAAATATATCTATTCTCTTATATAAATATAAAAATCTTATTAATTCTTTTTATAAAACTTTAAAATTCTACCTAAATTATTAAGTATAGACTTCTTATTAATAGATATAATAACTTTATTAATATTAAGCGATAAGTTCTTAAGAGTAAGGGTATTAAGTAAGATATATATTAAAATAGGGAAATTAATAATCTTTTTATCGCTAATATTAAATATCTTTACTATATAACTTAAGCTAAAGGAAATATTATATTTAGTAAGGTATTTATTAAAGTAAATTATTTAAATTAAAATAATATTTATATTTTAAATTATTAAAGCTTATTTATTATAATATATTATAAAAAAAATAAGCGAGTATTTAATAACTTAGATTAAACTATTATAATAAGTTATTAAAAAGTTATTATTAGCCTCTTTAACCTTTTTAGCTTCTAAAACTTTTTAAAATTAAATTATAATTTTAAAAACTATTATAAGGGCTATAAGTTATTAAAAGGTAAAGTAAGTTTTCTTATTAAGGGTTTTAAGAATACTTTATTAAATCGGAGTACGAGAAATAATAAAATACCTTATTAAGGATTTTCTAAAAATAAAAATAGCTCCCTTAATCTTAGTCTCTTTTTCTATAATTACTAATACTATTCTTTTTATCTTACTAAGGTAATTAGTATAAGAAATAATAGCTAGGATTCTCTTAATCTCTTCTAACTTTTTTAACTTTTAATAAACTTACTTCGTAATAAGGCCCTTAATATAATCTTTTATAATTTTTAATAGCGTATAAGCGCTATAATAGTTCTTTCTAAGCTAATTAGATTATAGAAAAGTATTACTTTTAATATTAGTAAGAGAGTATAATAAAGAAGGTTAAGTATAGCTTCTTAATAAAATAGCTAGTATTTTAAAAATAAAGCTAGTAGCTAAAGAAGATACCGCGGTAATTTATCGAGTAGAATATCTAAAAGCTATAATTTTAGAAATATTAGGTAAAGAGTAATTAAAGTTAGCGTTATTAGATAGCGAGTACTTAGAATTATAATTTTTATTATTAAAGAGTCTTTCTTTACTTATTTACTTCTTCGCCTTCTTATCGATATAGTAAATATAACTATTTAATTTACTAAATAATAAATTATAACCTTTTTTTATAAAGCTTATTCCTAAGTAATAAAAGTTATATAGTTATTTAATTTCTAATTATTAAATTTATAAGTAAGCGATTTAAATAAATATTAAAGTTTAGTAAGGTTTCCGAATAGCTAAATAGCTCTCTTAAAGCCTTCGAATATAAATATAAGAGGAGTGTGAATTAGTTACTTATAAAAAAACTTATAATATATCCTATTACGAAAATAATAAGGATTATTATAAGAAAGATTAATCTTAAGTATAAAAAAAGGAATAATATAAGGAAAATAAATAAAATTAGAAAATAAAAAGGAATAATTATAAAGGGAATAAAAACTAATATATAAAAAGATATAATAAAGATAAGTAATATAAAGGGGGATAAGAAAGGATAAATAAAAGAGAGAGGAAATAAAAAAAGAAAAGTAGGAAAATATAAAGAAATCCGGTATAAATAGCGATATATTAGGTTTATTATTTCTTAAAAATATTATATATTTACTACCGGGTAACTTATTTACCTTATTTTAATAGCTGGTACTTTTTAAAAATATTTATATATTTTTTCCTAGTAATTTCTAGCTTAGCTTTTAACTTATCTTTTTCTTTCTTAAATTCTTTAATTATCTCCTTTTATTAAAAATTCTTTTTAGCTACTTATCAATTATTATTATTCGAGTATCTTTTCTAATATATAAGATATTTTATTTAAATAGCGCCTTATCCTCTTTTAACCCTTCTCTTATTAAGGATTTATTTAATCTTATAATTATTTTAATACTATACTCTCCCTTAATTTCCGGAATATCGGGTATCTTAGAGATACTTAATTAGTATAGTTAACTTAGATCTAGGATATTAATAAAAGGTAAGTTAGTATTAATTTTATTAAATAATATTATTTAGTTTAAAAAAAAATTTAATATCGAACGCTTATTAAGGTTATCTAAAGAGTTTATTTTTATAATTTATTAAGGGATTATAAAAGAGAATTAATTATTAAGATCTTATATAATATTAACTTTTTCTTTTTATTTAAAAGAGATTAGCTTATTATATAAGTTAAAAATAGTTAAATAAAAATAATTACGAATAATTAAACTAGAGAGAAAATAAGAGTCAGGAAAGAAAATAAAATTATAATTCTTAAGAGGATCTTTAATTAATATTAAAATTATACTTATTAAAAAATAAAGGATTATTATTACTAAAATAGCTATTATATATCTATAAATAGCTATTCTTTTATAAGTAAAATAGTATTTAATATATATTCCTCCGTAAAGTTAAATTTAAAGCTTTTATTAAGAGTTAAGAATATCGATTTTATAAAGGATTAAGACTCCTTATTCTAATAAAACTCTAATAGAAAAATACTTAATAATTTAAGCGCTAGCTTTAAACTTATTAAAGTAAAACTTAACGTCGATTTTACTAATAATATATAAAATAAAAATAGCTTAACTATAAGTTAAGGCTAATTTAATATTATTTAGGCCTTAAATTACTATTAGATTATAGTTAATATTATTAAACTTATTAAGTAAGTCTTTTCTAATAAAGGATTTATCTACTCTAATATTAATATATATTTCTATAGCGTTAGAAGGTTTATTTTTACTAAATATTAAAATCTTTATATAGGAAAAATAGGAAACTTATTCTAAAGGGAAATTAGTTATCTATAAAATAGCTTTAATAATAAAAAGGTTTTTAGAAAAGAGGCCTCTAATAGTATTTAGAGGTTTTATCTTATATTTCTTAGGATCCGAAATAAGATAATATAAGTTATCGGCTAGTTATTTATCCTTAGATATCTTAGAGGAGTTATCTTTATCTAGTAAAAAGGACTTAGCCTTTTCCTTCCCTTTCTCCTAAGAGGGGACTTTAGTATTTTCCTTACCTTCTTTTTAAGAGAGGAGCTTAATATTCTTACTATCTTCCTCTTATAAGGTAGGTAGCTTACCTTTACCTTTAGTATTACTTATAGTTCGAAGATACTCTTAAATAAAGGATAGCTAGTTTTCTAAGGGAATTTTAGGTAAATAAAGGATACTATTAGATATATACCTTAGTTAATTTACTTATTTAAATAGTTAATTATAGTCCGTAACCGCGCTTAGATTAGTTAAGAAATAATTAATTATAATAGGTAACTTAGTCCCTTAGGGATTATCTTAATATAGTAAGTACTTTCTAACTAGTCTTATTTCTTTATATAATAAAGGAGGAAATTTAATTTTAAAAAGGTAAGGTTTCTTTACTTTTTTATAAATATTAAAAATATAAGCTTTTTCTTTCCTAGCTATAACTTTTTCCTTAATTACCTTAAGAAGTTTAGGAGTAAAGAAATAATATATAGCTAAAGTTATATTATAAATATAGCGAAGCTTTCTTCTAAGCTAAAAATCGATATTTATAAAGTTCTTAGTAAAAATATTTTAAGTTTAACTTACTACCTTAATAGCTAAAAATCTATAAGTTAATAAAATATAAAATTACTTAATTTATACTTATATATATAATTTACTAGTAAATATATATATTAAGCTAGCTATTAAATATAATATATAAAAGAGGAAAATAAGCTAGCTACTAATCGTAAGATTATAAAATAGCTATTATAAAAAATATAAATATAAGTAAAAATCTTTTAAAAATTAAAATAATAATTATAAAAGTGTCTAGATTATTACTTAAAAGAATATTAAGCTAATTATATAGCTAGGAGCTTAAGGAAGATTTCCTAATATAATTCTAAAAGTTTTTACCTAAGGGGATTTTACGGTAATTTCCGAGTATATTAGTAAAATAGAGATTTCCTAGTACGCGGTAATTTTATAGCGTATAGGGATTTCTTAGTAAAATCTAAAGATTTCTAAAAGTATATTTTAATATTAAATCTAGTTAGAAATCTTAGTAAAATCTTAAGAGTTATTATAAAAAAATCCTAAGAGGAAATCTTAGTAATTTCCTAAGCATAAAGGTAATAAAGTTTCTAAGGGAAATCTAAGTAAAATCCTAAGGGGGGAAATCTTAATAAAATATTATAAGAGGTTAAGCGATTTATAAGGGTATTATTATATATCTTATATTAAAAATATTTTAGTTTTTATATTAATATTTATTAAATAAGTAGCGGAGTTTAAAAAAGTTTAAAAAGGCGCCCCCTTTACTTTAACTTTATTAATTAATAATATCTTCCTAGCTATTATAGCTATAGTTTCTTTTCTTCTTTATAGCTTTAAGGGGAGCGGAATTTTTTTAATATAAGCTATAATTATAGCTAAAGCGCTAAAAAAGATTAATAAAAAATAAGGTTTTAAGTAATATAAATAATAGCTTATAATTTACTTTAATTTTATTACTATTTTACTCTAAGCTTAAGGCTTTAAAATAACTATAATAAATATTAATTATAAACTTTATAAGTAAAGCTAAGCTTTTATAAAAAGGAAATAATATAATAATAATATTTTATAATATTATTTATAAGCTTGAGTTTAATTTAAGGTAACTTTAAGCTATTTTTAAAGAAAAAATATACTTTATTAGTAAAGGTTATACCCTTATTATAAAAAAGTATTATTATAAGCTTTATAATATAATAATAAAGAAGTTTTTTAAAAGAAAATTAAGTTTTTAAATAAGGTTTTAGTAATATAATTAAATATAAAAATATATTATTTAAAAAATTAGTAAAATTACTTAATAATTATTATTAATAATATAAAATATATAAATTAAATTTATAATAAAAGCTTAATAATATAAATAAGGATTTTTAATATTAAACTTTATATATTAAAAATTTAATTTTAATAATATTTTAAATATTATTAATTTTAGTATATTAGTAACTATTATATTATAAAGCTATAATATAATAAGTATTATACTATTTTATATATAAAAAGTAAAATTATTTATTTTATAATTTATAGAAAAAAAATATTATTATTTTTTATATTAAAAATCTAATTTTAAGTAAAGTTAATTTTACTTTAAAATAAGAGTAATATAAGACTAATTAAAAATTATATATATTTCTTAACCTTAAAAGTTTATAAATTAAAACTTTATATATATTACTCTTTTTTCCCTCTTAATACTAACTAAAGTTTAGTAATAATAGGGGTAGAAATATTAAAAAGTAAATATAATAATACCTTTTTTAACCTTTTTTCTAAACTTATTTATAGCTTTATTATAATAAGCTAGCTATTTTTAAAAATTAATTATTATAAAGTAGCGGAATTTTTATATATTTCTTAGCCGCGTATATAAGGCCTTTATTAAATAAATTATTAAAAATATTAAAATTAATTATAAAAATTTAGTTTATAATAATAATAATAGCTATAAGGATAAGTAGCTATATAAACTTTATATTATACCTAGTTTATATATATTTCTACTATTATAAGCTTTACTTTAAAAGCGATATTAGCTTCTTAATTATTAGTTATTACTTAACTTATTAAATATATAAAATATTAGGTATAAGCGGGGTCTAACCTAAAGCTAAAGTATTACTTAAAGGGAGGGTTTTACCTTAGGTTTTTTACTTTTTCCCCTTTATAGAATATATATAAAATAGTTTTAAGATATATTAAATATATTAGCGTATAATTTATTATTATTATTAATTTTAACTATTTTAAATATTTTTTAATTCTTAATAAGTATTATATAAGTATTATACAAGTTTGCTTTTTATTATTAATATATTAAGTAATAAATAAACTAATATTTTAAAATAAAGTTACTGCTTTTTTTTAAAATTAGTAAAGAAATTAAAATTATATTAAGTAGCGATATAATAATATAATTTATAAGGTATAAATTTTTATTAGCTATTAATCTTAGATAAACATTATAAAAAACTAATTTTATATTTTTTTTAAATATTTTATTTAATAAAGCTTAAGATTATTACTTATATTTTATTAAATTAAATAAGTATTAAGATAAAAGTTATATTTTTTAAAACATTTCTTTTAATATTTATATTAATTATTTATTATATTAAATAAACTAAATAATATTTTTATTTAATATTATATAAAAGAAATACCTTAATAAAAATATAATAAATACTCGTAATATACTTTTTAATAAATTTAACTTATCTAATAAGCTTTAAGCTTAGATTATTAAAAGAAAAAATAATTTCTTATTATTATTATATTAGCTTATAAAAGTATATTTAAACTTAAATTAGTAATACTTTTTTAAAATATTTTATATAAAATACTTATTAACCGCCTTTACTTTTATTTTATTATTATTATAAATAGAATAATAAGCTTGTTTTATATTAATTAATAGTATATAAACTATAATAAGCTTTATATAAATCTTAGCTAATTTTCTTTTTCTTTTTATTTTTATTAATAATTAGCTATATAACGCTACCCCTTATAGTAATAATATTTTTAACCTTATATAATATATAGGTATTTTTTTATATAAGAAAGAAAAATATTAATTTACTAATTATATATTAAATAATATTAAGCGTATATAGGAATAATACCTTATAAGCTATTATAGAACTAACTTATAACCTTTTATTAATAAAAAGTTTTAAGCTTTTTTTCTTTTATATAAGGGATGTAATAACTAAAATTCTTAGTTTTTATAATTATATAATAAAAACTCTAATATTAGAAAGAAACTATAAGTAAGGAAAATATAGTTTTATTTTTTATTATAATAGCTTATATATATTAATTTACTAGTAATAATATTTATTATTTTAAAGTGTTATAGCTTACGCTAAATAATTCCTCCTCTTTAATATATATTATATAATATATAAAGGTAAGGTTTAAAATATAAAAGCTATATAAGCCTTAATAATATATTAATTATAAATAAAAGCTAATATAAAAAAATACTTTTAAATAATAATAAATTAAACTTTAAGTAATAATATAACTTATTATAGCTTTTTTAAAACTAACTAAGCTAATTAAAATTCTTATTATATAAAACCCTTTTAGTTAAGTTTTTTCTTATATTTTTAATATTTTTATCTTATTTCTCTTTTACCTTAAAAATATTAATAACTTTTATACTTTTTATAATAATATAAAGAATATTATTTTAATAAAGGTTCTAAACAGATAAGCAGCTATAGCGAGGGAGTTAATACTATTAATAATATACTTAACGAGAAAGAAGAGAATAATATTAAAAGCTAGAAAAAGTATAAAAGTAATAGGAAGAGAAAGCTCTAGCTTTAGCTTATAATATAATAGTCTCGATAATTAAAAATAGAGATATTTATTCTTTAATATATTAAAATAAAAACTAGTATTATATTATATAGAATAAAAGTTATAATAATTATATTAATACTTTAAGTATCCTTATACTTAATATTTATATAACTTATTTAAGAAAGCTAGTTTTTTAAATACTATACTTATAACACTTAAGTTAATTTAATATTTAACTACTAGTATTAGTTATATAATACTATACTTAAATAATTTAAGTTTTTAATTAAAAAGAATTATAATTTTTATTACTTATTTATTATTAGTATTTCTTATATTAATAATAAGCTAACTTTATATATTATTAATAAAGTTATTTTCTTTCAAGTTATAATATTTATATAAAATATATTAGCTATTATATGCTAGTACTTATAAGGATTTCCCTTAAATATTTTATAGTAATTTCTAATTATCGTTATATAACTTATAGAAACCTTATTATAAAACTACTTAAAAAAGACTTTAGAGGAAATTACTAGAAAATATAATCGCTTCCCTATTAGGATTTTCTTATACCCTCTCCTATCTCTATTAGTATATACTTATATATATTTTAGTAAGATTTCGCTTATAAGAGTTTTTCCTCTTTTTCTTTCCTTTCTCCTTAGCTTAGAATCTTTATTTATAATATTAATATTATTATTTACTTAATATATTCTAATTATAATATTAATCTTACCTTACTTTTTACTAATAAGCGATTAAGAAATATATACTTTATTTTTATATCCCTATATAAGATAGAAAAAATCTTATATATAACTAAAACTATAACTAGCTTTAAAATATATATTTAGAGCCCTTAACTAAACTCTTAGATAATTAAAGAGACTCGCCTTAAAGACGCTAAACCTTATAATAAAATAAGGTTTTAATAAAAACTAAACTATAATTATAGTTATTTTTTTAAAGCGTAGCTAATATAATTATATTATAAAGATAGCGTATAAAGATAATATAAATATAAATATAAATTATAAAACTTTAAGGTTAGTAACCTTAGAAAAACTAAAATTTAAATATAAAAAAAACTTATTAAAAATATTAACTATATTTAAGATAAATAAAAAGATATTTATCTTAGCTAAAAAGGCTATTTAAAATACCTTTATACTAATTACCCTAATAAGATAGCCGAACCCCTTTTACTTAGATATTATAAAAGTTCGCTAAAAGGAGGTAAGTAAGTTTTTAAGTAAAAAGGAGGATTTTAATACCTTCCTTATAAACTTAAAAGACAAGATAAGGTTTAATAAAATAACTTTTTATAATAAGTAAGATAAGATAAATATTCTATTTTATATTTTAAAAAGGAAAGCTTATAGATTTTTAGAAACTTAGTATAACTTAAAAAAACGCTTTATTTTTAGATTAGCTAAGATAGTTTAGTAGTTAAAGTCTGCTTATAAAAATCCGAATAAATTTATTAAGGTTATAAATTAGCTTTATAAACTAAATTTCTCCTAAACTAGTAAATAGGAAATCTAAGAGTTTCTCGCTAAGTTAAACTACTTTATAGCTAAAACTTAAGTCCTTTTAGCTTAAATTAAATATACGCTTTAAAATTATCTACTTATTAACCTTAACCTAAGCCTTTTTATAAAGGCTAAAAACTTATATATAATATATAAGGAATTTTATAAGTATATAAAAAATATTATATTTTACCGGAAAAAGGAGTTTACCCGCTAAGAAGCTATATAAAAAAGTTATTAAAGCGATAAGATTATTTTAATAATATAAAAGAAGAAAACTATAATTATAACTATAACTTTATATTAAAAAAGCTAGCTTTTAAGTAAAAATAAGAAGAAAGTTTATTAGGATAATAGCACTTATTTTATTTATAGAAAAAAGGGCTATATAGCTAAGGATTACTCTAACTAATAGAAGATAGGAAAAGTTTATAGAGTTTAAACGCCCCCGCTTAATTTTATTTAATAAGATAACTCTAATTTAAGAAAAAAGTAAAACTATTATAAAGCTCCTTAATAATCTTAAAAATATTATATATAAGATAAAAGGTAAAAAAGTTATTTATTATTAATAGTTAAGTTTAAGTTAATAATATTACTTTTTATATTTTTACCTTATATAATATTAGAGTAGACGCTTATCTCTTAGTTAGCTATTATTTTATAAAGTAAGTAATAAAGCGCTTAAGCGCTAAGCTTATACTTATTTATTTTATTCCTTTTATTAATTTTTAAAGCTATTAGGCTAGCTTAGTTTATAAGTATTTAATTATTACTTTAATAATTAATAGATAATACTTTCCCTAAGAAATCTACTAAGTAATTAATTATATTTAGAATCTCTTTATTAGCTTATTTTAGATAGCTAAAAAAATTATTACTTAATTATATAGCTTAGAAGCTAGTTTAGCTAGATAACTTACCTGCCCTTATTAAATACTCGCTTTTAATCCTATTATTAAAAAAGCCCTTTTTTATTAAAAATCCGGATCTAGCTATTCAGGTAGATACTAAATATTAAAACTGTTTTTTTTATTAAGATAAGCGTAAATACCGGATTTTTTAGCGTTTATAAAGGAAAAAAGACTTTATATAGCTTATAAATAAAAAAGAAGCTAGCCTAAACCCTAACTTAGAATAACTAGGAAACTAATAATATAAATAAGAATATTTTAAAAAAGTAGCTTATTAGCTAAGTATAATAAAACCTTTACTATACGCGATAGGAAAAGATAACCTTATTAATACTTATAACCCTTATAAAACTAAAAGATAATAATAATAATCTAACTATAATTATAAAGCTAAGCTTAGCTAGCTATATATATATAAGATAAGAGATCTTATTTTTTTAAAAGAAAAAGCTTAAGTATATTACTTATATATATAATATAATTTCTCTAGCCCTTATATATTTTAAAAGATTCTTTAGTAAAAAGGAAGCTTATACTTTTACTAATCCCTAACTTAGCTATAATATTATTATAAAACTTAAGAAGCCCCTAAACTTAATAAGACCTCCTTCTTATAAAACGCTTATAAAATACTTACTTTTAAAAAAAGAGATTATTAACTATTTACTTAAGATTAGGTTTATTAAGCTAAATACTAGCTTTTACGCCGCCTTTATTTTTTTCGCGCTAAAGCTATATTTAATAGCTTAATACTTTTATATTAACTATTAATAAATAAATAATTATTTAAAAAGTCGGATCTTACTTACCCTTTTCTAAAAGGTATAATATTTAGCTACTAAAAGGCAAAACGGTTTTTAAAAATTAATATTATTTAAGTATTTTACTATTTTTATCTTAACCCCAACTTTAAATACCTTATAGCTTTCTATATAAAGTTTAGTATATTCCGCTAGCTTATTCTTTTATTTAGCCTTAAGGTAAGGCCCGCTTAATTCTAAAACTTTATTAACGCTTAACTTTATAATGTTTATAACTATTATATAAGTATATATGCTAATAATATATTAATTTACTTAAAGAGTAAAAAAAAAGAAATATTAAAAAAATACCGGGAAATAATTTAACGCTTATATTAAGTAAACTTATAAGGGGATATTTAAAAATTAAGGTTTAATATTATAAAAATTAATTACCTTAAAGTAATATTATATATAAGCTAAGGAATAAGTATAAACCTTTATAAAGTATAAGCAATTTAAGATTAGAAATTTAAGGATTTTTAAGATTATAAGGTTATTTATTTATTTATAAGATTTTATAACTTTATCTAAATCTTTTAATACTATATTAATATTACTACTAAGCTTTTAAATTATTTCCTAAAAAGGATATTATTTTTAAGCTTAAACTTAAGTAAAAGGAAGCTTTTAATAAGATAAAGGAACTAGCTATATAAGCTTTAATATTTACTTTTTTCTATCCGGAACTCCTAACCTAACTTAAAACTAATACCTTTTAGAATGCTATTATTAGTATACTTTAGTAATAGTAAGAAAATTAGATATAAAAGCTAATAAGCTTTTTCTTAAAAATAATAAACCCGGCTAAATATACTTACTTAATCTAAGATTATAAACTCCTTACTATTATATTAAGCCTTAAATATTTTTATCTAGAATTACTTAGTTAAAAATCCGATATAGTTATAAATTATAAAGCCTTAGTTTATTTTAAAATAAAATAACTATTTTTTATTTAATAAGTTTAATAATCTAATTTCTTTACTTAGTTTAATATTTATTTCCGGTATTAACTTAGCTACTTAAATATAGCTATTAATACCTTTTCGCGTAAGATAGCTTAGCTCCTAACTATAAAGGCTTATAAAAAGGAAAAAAAGACGCTTATAATAATTCCCCCGAAACGCTTTAGATTTAAAGCCTTAACCTTAACTCTTATAATTACCCTAGTCTGCCTTAAAGAAGATTCTACGCTATTAAAAGTAAAGTTAGTATAGCTAATTTAGGAAGGAAATATAAGCTAAAACCTTAAATTTTATAATAATCTCTTTATAATACTTAAATAAAATAGCTAAAAGCGATTTTTTCTTTATATCACCTTAATTTAGAGTATATATAAGCTAGCTATCTTTACTTATAATAAATAAAATAAGATTATCTAAATACTTTAATAAAGCTATTATTAGCTTAAAATAAAATAAAATTCTTACTAGTATATTTATAATTATTATAAATAATAAAGGAAAAAAATATTATAAGATAAAACTTTAAGTTTATTATACCTTTTACTTATTTTAATTTCTATATAAGACTATATTACTTATAATAAGAAAATAATATTCGAAAACCGCTTTAAGTATAATTATATTTAAACTTTTATTTATAAGCTAAGCTAAATTATCGCTATATTACTAAGTAAGAAAAATAATATAGCTAAGGTATTTACTAAATATTACTTTTAAAACCTATATTATCTTTTTAATATATTAGATATATAAATTACTAATAATACTAGCTTATTTATCTTAAGATTTCTCGGTAAAATTAATTATTTAACTAATATTAAATATTATTATAATAGCGCCTTTTACTTTTAAATATAAGGAAATATAAAAATAACTAACTAATATCTTAACTAAAAGCTATAATATAATATAAATAAGTATTAGGATAATTAGAGTATTTTCCTTCCTACCTTAAATTTTATATATAATTTCTTATAATATATATTAATTAGTATAGCTTCGCTTATAATTACTTTTAGTAAAGATATATAAAACCCCCTTTTAGTTACTAGCCCCCTAGATCTCTTAAACGCCTTAAGCCTTATTATTATAGCTTATAAACTTATTACTTAAGCGGAGGAAATATAATAATAAGCTTAAGCCGCTATTAAGAAAGCTTGCTATAAGTAGGAAATATAAGCTAATAAAAAATATTACTTCGTAAACTTTATAATTAGTAAGAAAGTATTCCTTAGCTATAAGGGTTTCTTTATAACTATACTTATAATATATATTAACGCGTAATAATTAGAACTTTTTATAATTATTAAAAAAAAAAGCTATAGCTATACCCTTAACTTATTAGATACCTATTAGATAATAAACCTATTTTACGCTAACTATTTTCTAAAAGCTATTATAAATCCCTTACTTAGATAAAAGATACCTCTTATTAAGTAGGAAGATATTAATAATATATTAAAATAAGAAGTTAACTAAATCTTTTAATTTTATCTTATAAAATAATATTATTAGTTAGAGTATTAAGTTTACTAGCGTAATTATAACTTTAATAAAATATAATACTTTATTAGGAATTTCCGCTATATATTAATAGCTTTTAAGAAATTTTATAATTATTTCTTATATATTACTAGCCCGCTTATTAATCTTTAACGCTAAACTAAGAATATTATAATAAACTATAATTATAAGAATAATAACTAAAATAATACTATAATTTCCTTAAGTAATCTTTTATATAGTAAATATTATTAATTTTAATAAGTATATTAAAACTTTTATCTAAAGGTAATATTACGCGCTAGCACTTATAAGGACTTCCCCTAAATATTTTATAGTAATTTCTAATTATAATTATATAACTTATAAAAACCGTATCGTAAAATTACTTAGAAAGGACCTTAGAGGAAATTATTATAAAATATAATCGCTTCCCTATTAGGATTTTACTATACCCTCTCCTATCTTTACTAGCACGTGCCTATATATATTTTACTAAGATTTTACTTATAAGAGTTTTTCCTCTTTTTCTTTCCTTTCTCCTTAGCTTAGAATCTTTATTTATAGTGTTAATATTATTATTTACTTAACATATCCTAGCCGTAATATTAGCTATAAATATTTAAAATATCTTATATAAGTATTAAACTTATACTAATTAAAGTCCCCTAAATATTATTTTATATAACGCTAATATAAACTTTTCTTTAATAAAGTTTAGTATAAATATTAACTTATATAAAACTTATTAAATAAAGTGTTTTATACTATTATATTAAAGGAGTTTTTAAAAAAAGTATTTTTTTCCTAATACCTTTTTATATTACTATATAAAGAGGATAGCTATTTAAGTACTTATTTAAATATATAAAGTAATAATAAGGAATATATTATTATTATTATTATAATACTTTAAAAGCTAAAAAAGCTATTAAAACCTTAACGGTAAGTTAAGTAAGAAAAACCTTTTAAAGAGGTAAAACCCCTTATTTTATTATAAAACTATATTTAATTTAAGGCCGGGTTAGTTACTTTACGCGTATAAAAGAAATAGTTATTAGCTATAATTATATTATATAATATAAAAAGAAAATAAATAAGGAAAAATAAATAATAAGAAAAAGATAAGGAATAGTATATATTACTTTACGCGCTAGTATATATTACTCCCTACGCTAATATATACCCTCTCCTTTATATTAATATATACCTTATTATTAAGTAAGTATATACTTTTTAACCTTTTAATATATAGCTATATACTAAGCTTTTCTAATTAAGAAGCTTTCCTAATTAGGAAATTATTTATATTAATTAGTAACTTAAAGCTTAAATATATATAAAAAGGGGGGCCCTTTTAGTATAATAGTTAAGCGCTTAGAGATATTAGTCTCTTATAAAAAAGGTAGTTAGTTCGAATCTAGCGGAGGGCTCGGGTATTTTTTACCCTAATTATATAGCCGGGGTATAGTCCGACCCTAGCATAACCTCGGTAAGAGTAATAACTCTGCTAAGGTCTTAGAAGGCTAGGTAAGTATCCGAGGGATTAGGAACCCCTCGAAGGGCTACCTTAGCGGCTAAGGGCTAAGGCAGGCTACCTGGCGGCTAGAAATACTAGGATATCTAGTAATAAAGTACGATTATAAAGTTATTTAGCTATTAATATAACCTTCGCTAATTATATATATTAGAACTTTTTCTAAAATTTAGATTATTATAATTATAAAATATAAGTACCTTTTACTTAAAATTAATATATTTTTGCTATAAATATTAATAAATACCTATTACTTAGTTAATATACTTAGCTTATTAGCTATAGTAATAATAAGTAAGGGAATTTCCTTAAAGGTTTTTAGTTTTTCCTCTTTTTAGAATATTATACGCTTAGGTACTTATTAAGCTATTAAAGTAAATTCTAATAATATATAAAAAGAGGGGGTTATTTTTACTAATATAATTAAATAATTATATATTATTTTTTTAACTAAGTAAGTAATTTTTTAGTTTTAATTTAATTTATAATTAATATATATTAAAAGTAAAATATTTACTAAGCGCGATTTTCTAAGAAATATTTCTTATTATAAATATATTAGGTAGCTAATTAGTAAAAGTTAACTTTATTAAATATAAAAGAATAAGTTTTAAGTTCCTTATTTTAGCGCGTGTTTATAATTACTAATACTTAAACTAAACTAGTTAAGCGCTATATATATAAAGTATATAAATAATTATATAAAGTATAAAGTAATTAAAAATCTTATTATAAAAAAAGTTATTTATATAGTAATTAAGGTAGCTTTTAGCTAAGCTTTAATTATAACTTTTAAATATTAAATAGAAACTTACTTTATATAAAGTTTATAATAAGTTATATATTAATAAAAATAGTAAAAAAATATAATTTAATATATTAAAAAGACCCGCGCTATTATATATTATAATAATACTTATATTAATTAAGTTATTTAAGTAGCTACTAAGTATATAATATTTTAAAGTTTATAGCTTTTTATTATTTATAAGGACTTTATTATTAAAGTAACTAAAACCTTATCTAGCGTTAATTATTTTATTATAGCTATATTAGCTTAAATATAAAAGTAGTATATTTTCTATATTTAAACTTTTAACTTTTTTAAGTAAATAAATAAAAAGTTATATTATATTTATCGCGCTATTAAAAATAACGCAAAGTTATAAAGAAGCTTATCTTTTTATAATTATTCTCCTATTTTATATTTGCTACCTCTTATTATTAAGTTTACCGCCGCTTTTATATTTATTAAGTTTAAGTTAAAGTTTAATTAGCTTAATAAGCTTGATAAGCTAAAGCTAGCCCCTATTAAGCTAGAGACTACTCTTACCGCTAAGAAAAGCGCTATTATCGCTTATAGTATAACTATACTACCTTTATATAAGGAGATTTTTAGCTTTATTTAAAATAGTTTAGTTAATAATATACTTAATAATAAGAATTATATAATTTTAATTAATAATAATATTATATTTAGTAAGAAACTTATAGCTAAAAAGGAGCTTAAGCTAGTTATTTCCGCTTTAAGCTATATTTATAATTATAGCTATAACTATAGCTATAGTTATTATAATTATTAACGCTCCCACGCTTAGTATAATTAAATTAGTTTTTTATCTATAGTTAATAGTTTAGATTTAATACTAAGTAAGTAATTAGTAAAATAAATAATATAAGTTATTTATTTATTTATTTATATACTAAGGGCCTTTATAATATCTAAAGCTTTTATAATATAATAAATAGGAAAAATCCCTTAAAGTAAGGTAAAACCCCCTAACTATAAAAAGAAAAGCTTACTATACGCTTATATAAAAGTATAATAATAGCTAGCTACGGTATAATATAATAAGCTTATTACTTAGGGGTAATCTTAGATAATATAAGAAAATAGGGTAAGGAGGGGAGTATAAAAAAAGGAAAGTTTATAAAATATAAGGCGGAAAAGGCGGGCGGTATAATATAGCGCGGGGCAGTATAAGGTAGTATAAGGCGGTATAGGGCGGTATAAGGTAAGGTAATATAGCGCGGGGCGGAGGAAGGATAGTCTAAGGGGGGGGTAAGGTAAAATAATAAAGTAGCCGCTTTATTATCTATTAGTAATTAGAGGGGGGGGGGGCTATATTTTTTTCTTTTTTACCTCCCTTTTCTTTTCTTTTTTTTCTTTTTTTTATTATTTTTAGAAAAAGGTATATTTCTAACCCCCTCCCTGAACCTTTTTTTTTAACTTTTATAATAAAAGAAAGGTAATAAAGGTTATATAATTATATATTAATAAAATAATAATATTATAATACTTAAGATTACTTATAAAAAGCTTTATAATTTTCTTTATAATATATATATAGCTTAACTAGCTAATTATAAAGTCTTATATTAAAAATAATAAAGTAGGTAATTTTTTATTATATAACTATATATAAAGCTAATAAAATATATAAGCCCTTAATTAGCTAATTATTATAATTATATAAAAACTTAATATAAATATTAAAAAGTAAGTAAAGCTAAAAGTAAAGTTAAAAGCGGGGTTAAAGTTTAAAAGCTAACTAAGCTATAAATTTATTTAGATAAGTTATATATAGCGGCTATAAAGGCGGCTAAGTATATTAGCGAAAAAGGGAAACTAAATAGCTTATAAATAAATATAAAGCGGAGTATAAAATAAAGGAGGGTTAAGCTATTAATTATAAATAAAAATAAATCTAAGCTAACTTATATTACGCCTAAGCGCGGAATAAAATATTAAAGCTTTATTTTACTATAATAATAATAATAGCCTAGGCTAGCGCCTTAGCTAAGGTAATTATTTTAATAGCTACCCCTAATACCCCTTATACCGCTATAATTATTAATCCTTCTTTTTAGGAGACTTTTATATTAGTCTTATTATATTAAAATATACTTATTATAAATAAGTAAACGATTATCGGAGCTAGTAGGGCGGGGAGCAGAGCGGTAAAAATAGCGATAATAATAAAGATAGTAATAATTATAGCTAATTTAGCTATTATACTAAAGATAAAAGTAATAATAATAATAAAGTTAAAAGCGAGGGCGGAGATAATAAAGATAATAATAATAAAGATAGTAATAATAAAAATAATAATAGTAAAAGTAATAATAATAGAGTTTATAATAAAGGCGGCGATAATAGTAATAATAGTAATAGTAGCGGTAATAAAGCTATTAATAAAAATAACTATTATTATTATTACTTATTTAAAGCTAGACCTTTATTTTAAAGAAGTTAAGTTAAAAGTTTATATAAAATTAAATAAAATCTAATCCGCTATTAGCTAATTATAATATAATATTAACTAGGTATTATATAATATTACTTAAGGGGTAGCTAATTATATAAAAGCAAATTATTTTAAATATATTTTTATTAATACTTATAAAATAAAATATATTTTTAACTTAGGTTAGTAAAAGCTAAAGCTAAAAATAAAGCTAAAAATAAAAATAAAAAATAAAGTAATAGCTTAAATATTAATTATTTTTATATTAATATTAGGTAATAGATTAGAATAAGTAATAAAAGATAGGGGAGATAATAAAGCGGAGAAAGTAAGCGGGGTAAAGGAGGGGGTTACCGTAAAGGTAATTAAGGGAGCGGAGGGAGAGATAAGGGTAAGGGAGGTAATAGAGGAGGTAGCGGAGGAGTTTAAGTTAAAGCTAAACTTTATATAAGTACTAAAATCCCCTCCTATAAAGTTTATATTAGCGGTATTAAAGCGTATAGTAAAGAGTAATAATAATAATTTAGAGAATAAGCTTATAAAAGTTAGAGGTATTATTAGGCGTAGAGAATAAAATAAAAAGTAAGGTAAGAAAAAGGGTAAAAAAGCTAAGCGAGCTAAGTAAGGCTAAGTAAAGTAAAAAGCGGAGTTAAAAGTAAAAAATAAGGTAAATAAATAATAGTAATTAAAAGGTAAAAATACTAAAAACTATCCCTTATATATAACTATATACTTAAATATTTTAATATACTTAAGTATTATTAAGTAATAAAAAGAGGTTAAACTAGCGAAGGCGTTATAAGCGGATAAATTATAAGGTAAGTAAGCTTATAATAGCTTTATAATTAAATATCTTATTAAAGTCCTTATAATTTTAAATTAAACTTATAAGAAATATAAGTAAAAGTGTCTTTTTATAAGTAATTAGTTTATAATATAAAGTAAAGTAAGCTATTATCTTATCTTCCTTATTATTATAAAAGTAATAAAAAGTTATAATTATAAGAATATTATAAATATAAAGAAACTTATTAAAGCTAATTTTATTATTATAAAGCTAAGTTAGGATATTATTAAGAAACTTTAGAAAGCTTTAATAAATTTATAAAATAATATTAAGTTTTAATTAAGGTAATTTATTAGTAAGATATCTAAAAAACTAGCTATATTTTTAAAATATTCTTTTTTTAAAGTTTTAATAAAGCTATTATTTTTTATAAAATTAAGCTTTTAAAGTTTTAAAAAACTAAAAAAAGATATTTAAAGTTTATATTTAAGTAATAATAATAATAATTTATACGCTAATATACCTTATATAGCCTAAAACTATTCTATATATATTCTAAAAGGGGGAAAAACTAAAAGACCTAGAGTAAAACCCTCTCCTTAAGAATTACCTTAGCTTTAGGTTAGACCTTATCTATACCTAGTATTTTATATATTAAATAAGTTAGGTATTAATTAGTAATTTAGAAGCTAGTATTTTCTCTAAAGTAGACTCCGCGGTAATAAAAATACGCGTAAACTAAGTTTAGTATAAAGTTTATATAGCTTACTTATCCTTCTAGCTATTATTATTACTATAAACCGAATTTTTATATTTAATTAAATCGGCCTTAATAATTTAATTTATTAAGGCCTTATTAGCGTAGCTTAGGTATATATAAAAGTTTTATTATTTTATAATAAACTTTATAATAGCTAATTTTAAAAGATAGCTAAATTATTGCGGTAAAGTTATAAATAAGTATAAAGTTAGAGTTAGAAAAGAGGGTACTATTATATTCGCTTTTTAACGATTCCGCCCTAGCTATTATTAGTTTCTAGTTAACGCTAAAAGGGGAGGAGGGGTAATATATATAAAGCTCCGGTTTATAAACTTTTAAAATTAGGTAATATACGCGTTTTTTATTTAATCCTATACCGCTCTTATTTTAAAGTAAAGTTAACTTTACTTAAAATAAAACTTTTAATAAAGAAAATAATAATATAGTTTTTTCTTATAAGCTATAAGGTAAGTAAACTTACTTTTTATATATAAAGTAATAAAATATTTATTATATTATAACCTTATTATATAATATTTAGTAATATATCTAAATTAGTAATATTTAAAATATTACTAAAGTTAAACTTTTAATATATATAGTTTAGTATTAAAAATCTTTACTTATATTATTATACTTTTATTATAAATCCGGTTTATATTTACTATACTATTAATAGTAATTATTAAGAAATTTTACTAAGTTTTAAAATAATATTTTTTTATATATAGTTATATTATAAGAACCTTATTTAATAACTTAATCTTTTTCTAAAAAGCTTCCTTACCGCCTTATTATAAAGCTTACGCTAATATTTTTTTATAATAAGAGTATAATCTCCGCTAATTAAATATACCTTTTCTCTAAAAGTAATATAAAGCTATTTTAAATCGAATTAAAGATTATAAATAGTATCTTAGAATATTATTATAATATTACTACTAAGTAATTTCCTTATTATAAAAGCTTAGCCTTATTTATAAAGTTTATAATTAATATTTATTATAATTACTTTAAAGCTTTAAATTTAAAGCGAAATAGCTATAAAATTAAAATAAATTATAAGCTATTATTTATATTATTTAAAAACTTATTTTTTAATAATTTTCTCTAATATTTTAGCTATAATTATAGCTTATATTAAAGAAATTCCGCTCTTTTTTAAGTTATAAAAAAGAAAGGAAACCGCGGCTATAATAGCTAAAAAAATATTACTAACTAATAAAGTTAGAGTAAAAAAGGCACCTCCTTAAACTTTCTTAAACTCCGCTACTTATTTAATAATTACTTATATAATAATAAAAATATTTTTTAAAATAATCTTACTAATATTTACCTTAGCTTCTAATAAGGTAATAAATATAATAAACTTTTAAGTTTAAGATTATTATAATTCGGAGTAAAGTTATATTTTAGGTAAAAAATTTTCGCGGTTATAATTAACTTATATAGTATCGCCCTCCCCCCTAAAGTTGCTTTAGGCGTAGCTAGCTATTACTATAAAGTAATAAAGGGAGCGGAGTCCGCTTATAATATAAGAATAAGAAGTTTATATCCGCGTCGCTATAAGCGCGGAATTTATAAAATATATAAAAGTATTATTATTAAAAAAGTATAGTTTAGCTTTAATATACTTTAATATACCTAAGTAATAAAAAAGGATTAAAAAGATTTAAAGGGGATATAAATAAGATAAGGCTAACTTTTATATTATTAGTAAAGGTATATAATAATTCTCTTAAAAGTAAAGCGTATATAAGCTATAAGTTTATTAATATAAAAGAGTTAATAGCTATAAGCGGCGCGGTAAAATAAGTAAATATTAATAAAAGGAATAAAAATCTTAAACTTAATATAATAAGAAAGAGTAGCTTAGTATACTTTAAAGATAATATAAAAGTATTTAAACTAAGTTATAGCTAGCTATTAAAAGATAGGGCTTTTAAGTTCCTTACTTAGTAAAATTAAAGCGGAGTAAAATATAGCGCTAAAAGTAATCGCGAACTTAATAACCTTAATATAAATTTCCCTTATTTAGAGAAGTAAAAAGCTTTAGGTAAATAATATAAGCTTAGTTAAAGCTAGCTATTAATAAGCGAGCTTCTTTATAAAGTAGTAAAAATAAGACTTTTACTAAAATTTATAATAAATCTAAACTTTAAATATATATACTTTTTATATTAGTTAAATAATATTCTTATTAAAAACTAGCGAAATTATATTAATAAAGTAAGCTTTTATAAAATAAAAAAGCTTACTTTTAAATAGCTAAAAGGTTATTTTATACTTTACTATTTAATTATAATAAATACTCTAAGCTTATTTAAGGTAATAGCGGACCTAAGTAAGGGTATATTTAATATTAGAAATATTAATATTATTTATAAATCTAATAATAAATATACTAATCGCTTATTTTAAGCGCTTTTAAAAAGATAAGATATATAGGATAAATAATATTAGAGAGAGCGGGGAGCTTTAAAAAACTCTAATAAAAATAAAGAAAAGATTCGATAGTTTACTATTAACTTTTAAGTAAGAGGTATAGTTAGAAAAATAAAAGTAAAAGAAAGCTATAATCTATTTAAAAAAGCTAAAAAAGTTTAAGATTTTTATTAGCTTAAACTATAAAATATAGTTAAAAGCGCTTATTATATTAAATATTAAAAAGAAAGTAAAGCTTTAAAAGCTTTAAGCGATATAAATAAACTTTATTAGAAAAATAAAGCGCTATAAGTAAACTTTTTAAGCTAGTTCCTTATCTAACCTTATAATAAGACCCTTATAAACTCCGCTATATAAGATATTTTCTTTATAATTATAATTTTAAGAATTTTACTTATAATATTAAAAAGGGTAATAAGATAATAGCTGCTTAGAGTTTAATAAACCTCTAAGCTTTTACTCGCTTTCTAAAAAACTATAATATTAAAAGTTTAATATTAAGTAAGAAAATATTTATAAATAATATATTTTTAAAAAAGCTTAGTTAAAATTATTATAAAAGGTTATTTATAACTTTTTAGGAAGCTAATAGGGATATTATTAAGCTTAGCAGATTTCTATAATATAATATTAAAAAGAATAAAGCGGATATTATTTTTAATAACTTAGAAGGGAATATTTATTAGGGGGAAAAGGTTAGAGATCGGAAAGTATAAAATATTCTTTAAGGGATAAAAAAAACTTATAAGCTAAAAGCTTTAATTTTTCTAAAAAAAATAATTAAAAAGTAAAGTTTATATTTTACTAAAAAAGAAAAATATATATAGGCTTTAAGAAAGCCTAGCTATAAAGTCTTACTTACTAAGCTATAAACTATATAATATTAAAGTTACTATTTATAAAAGCAAAAAATCGCTTTTAATTATCTTTTTTTACTTTTTTAATAAATAATTTCTATTATATTATAATATTTTAATATACTTATTAATAATTAAAGTTTAATTATATTTATTAATACCGCTTAATATATTTTATTTTAAAATTATTAAAATAACTTTTAAAGTTTATTATAAATATAAATAAAGATTATATTATTAAAGTAATTTTAAAATTATTAAGCTAGCTATAATATTTAATTACTTATATAATTATATTATTAATTTTTTAATATCCGCTATAAACTTTATTTAAAGAGCGGAAAATAAAAAGTAATTTTTTATTTTTATATATAAGATATTAAAATTAAAATATTTTTAGCGTAATATAAAAGCGGGATTTAAAAAGGAAAAAGTAATAAAAATATAAATTAAGGGATATAATTAAAGCTAAAAAGACTAAAGTTTAAGCTAAGGTATATAAGGAAATAATTAAGTATATTTTAAATTAAGTTAATAATACTAATCCTTCGCTTATATATTTTTTAAGTAATCTTATAAGGAGGGGTAAGGAGTTTAAAAAGGAGTTAGTAAAAAGCGGAGAGAAGTTCTATAAAGTAAAAGAAAGTATAATTATAAAAGTCCTAGGAGGGGTAATAAGCGTTAAAGTCGCTAAGGATAATTAGCGGAGCGGAGGTAAAAGTAAAATATAAAAAAGGAGGAGAAAATAATAAATATAGGAAAAGTCTAATATATATTCTAAATAGCGGGGAGTAAATAGTAAATATTTAAAGTTTATTATAAAAAGATATTTTAATAAAATTAGGCCTTATAATAAGGTTTTAATTATTAATTTTATATTATTATATATATAGAAAAAAGCTTTACTTTTATTTTAAATAAAGTAGTAAAAAGTAAATTTTAAAAGTAAAAGATAATTATATATATTAAGTTAGAATTCTTATATAGTAATAATATTATAACTTTCCTTACTAAATAAAATAAGCTAAGTAAAATAATTAATCTTTTATATATCTTATAATAAAGTTATAGTTTTTATAAAAACTAAATATTAAAAATAATTATTTATAATTATTTTAACTATATAAAGTTTATTATTATAAACTTTACTTTAAACTATTATAAGGCTAGTTATAAGCTATTAAGTTTATTATATAGCTTATAGCTTTTATAAGTATTATTAAATTAAAAGCTTTTTAAGGAGACTTAAGTAAATAGTATATTATAAAAAAAGCGTTAAGGTATATTTTTAAGGGATCTATAATATGCTCGCTTCTTTAAAAAGATTATAATAAAGCTTTTATTATCTTTATAAAGTTATTATTAAATAAAAGCTAGAGGTTAAGTAAATTATAATAATTAGAAAAAGTAAAGCTTATTAAAAAAGCTAGACTTAGTATAGCTTTATTATTTCTTAAACTCTAAGTAATCTTTTAACTATATAAAATATATACTTTTATATAAAATATAATAATAGAGTTTTTCTCCCTTTTATATAAGGTAATTTTCTTCTCCGCTATTATATAAAATAGCTATATAATATTTATATTAAGGGGGCTTTTAGTAATATTTAATAATATATCTAAATTAGAAGTATTTATAATATTACTTAAAATATATAAAATCTTTATAAAGTTTATAATAGATTATTATTATATTTATAACTATTTTATTTAAATAAAGCTTATTTATATCCTTTATATTATTTAAGCTTATAATAAAAAAGTTTATAAAGCTTTTCTATTAATAATATATTAAAATTAAAATACTTTTACTTAAACTATATTAACTTTATTTACCTTTTTAATAATACTTAATAGTATATTACGGTTATAGTTAGCTATTAAAGTTTAAATACCCTTAATAATAATAGTATAAATTTAATATATATACTTAGCCTCCGCTTTAAAAGCTTAAGCTATTTATTTATCCCTTAATATAAGATTTTTATATTTTAAGTTAAATATAATATTAAAATCTTTACTAGGAAGTTAGCGCGTTATAACTATTATAAGGTAGCTTATAACTTTATTAATTTTCTAAATAATATTTTAAGAAATAAGCGCCGGAACTCTATTAATTACTAAGATATCTTTTACTAATATAAATACCTCTCTTTTTATTTTTACTAAAACCGGGTATATAAGGGGCGCTATAAAGAGGGCGGAGTTTAGGTTAGAGTTTATAATTATATTAGCCTAAGTTAAAGCTTTAAGGGCGAAGTCTAACTCCTTACTTATTACCTTATAAAAAGCGGCTTTAACTAATTTCTAAATAGCGCGAAAAATAATAATAAGTAAGCTAAATAAGTTCTTAGAGGCTTATTAGCGCTATTAAAGCTTAGTAAATATTATATTAAGGATACCTTATATAGGGCGAAAATCTTATTTAAAGATTACCTTAATAAGTTTTTTATATATAAATTTTAAAATAAGATTTATTAAAATTTAAAAAGTTTTAATAAATTAATTATTAAAGTTAATAGTAGTATTATATTAACCTTTACCTATACGTAGATATTATTAAGATTAGTTAAGCTTTTAGGTTTTGCTATTAAGTATTATTAGTATTAATAATAAACTAGGAGGCGGATTACCTTATAACCCCGCGTTTAAGGTTATTCCCTTAGCGGAGTTAAACTCTAAGAGGTAAAAAGTATTAAATTCTTATAATATTATAATACTAAGTATTAAGTATGAATAAAAACTCTAATTATTTAAAGTTATAAAAAGTTAAATAATATAAGTTATTACTATATAATAACTATTATATATTTATTATAAAACTAAAGTTTTATTCTTTTTTTATATTATAAAATAAAAATATAAAGTTAATTAATAAAGTTATTTTAAAGAGAGGAACTAATATATAAGTTTTATAATAAATTAAAAGTTATAAAGTACTTTAGTAAAGTCTTTTTAATCTTATAACTATTATTAGTTAATATTAAGTAAAGGCTTATTATTATAAGTAAAAGTATAATTAAGGAAGATATATAAGATTATTTTATCGCTACTATTATATAAGTATTATTTTAATATTACTTTAAATACTTTATAAGCTTAAAAGAAAAAGTTAAGGCTAATTCGCTTAGTTTTAAAATATATAAGCGCGGTATTAATAAACTTAAAAGATTATTATAAATATATAAAGCGGATTTAGCTTTAAGCTAAGGGGGCTTTTTTTTAAAATAGCTATATAACTATTTATATTCTTTAACTAACTTTTTTATAAGTATTATTAAAGAAGCTATTTATTATAAAGGCATATATTAAAATTTTATTATATATACTCCGCTATAAGCTTAAAGCTAATTTAAGTTATATAAAATATTCTTAAGTTTTATAATACTTAATAATTCTTTTTATAAAAATAACCTTAGTATTTATAATAAACTTACTTAGCTATTTTACTTATTATAATAAAAAAAAGGCTAAACATTTTTATATATTATAAATAATAATATATATATATTATTTAGTATATAAAGTATAAGTTAAAAGGTAAAATAAAAGTTTTTACTATAATATAAAAAATAAAAGTTATTTTATAAGCTTTAATAATAACTTATAAATACTTAGTTTATTTTATAAGTAAAGTTTTTATAATAACTTAATAAGGCTAAATAGCTTTCTTTTTAATAATATTAATAAAATAAATTATATAAAATTAAAAGTAATAGCTAATTTAACTATTTAATTATATATTTCCTTTACTTAGAATAATATATAGCTTTATATAAATATAGTAATCTTAGTTAAAGCTTAATATTAGCGCTTAAGCTTAATAGTAAGTTTAGAAAAGTATAATTTATATTATAATTTATAATATAGCTAAACTTTAAGAAGTTATACTTTTTATATTAATTATATTATTTTTACTTTTAATTAAAGCTAAGTTATATTTACTATTTATATTTTTATAAAGTCTATTTACTTACTTTTAGCTAGCTAGAATATTATCTTATATTTAAATACTTATTATTTATAAATTTACTATATATACCTAAGTTAAAAGAGTATTTTAGCTTTATCGCGCTTAATATTAAATATATTAATATTATTTATAAAACTTATTATAAAAAGGCTAATTATTAAGTTTAAGCGCTAGTAAAATAAGGATATATATAATAAGAAAAGTATAAAAAATAAGAGAGAATTTTAAAAAACTTTTTACTAAATATTTAGTTTATAATTAAACTTTAATTATAAAGTATAGTTTATAAAGTATAATTAAATAATACTATAGTTTATTTAAGGAAGCTTAAATAGTTTATAGTAATAATTAACTTATTATAAAAAATATAATTAAAGGCCTTAGTTAAGTTTAGTAAAAAGAATAAAGTAATATTATTTTAGCTTTAAAATATCTTAATTATTTTATTAAATATAAAAAGAACTATATTAGTAAATTTTTAAAATTTATTATTTATTTTACTATTAAAAAGGATACTTACTGCCTCCGCTATAAATAAGATTTTCTTAATAATAATTATTTTTAGTATTTTCCTTATAATATAAATAATAATAATAAATTATACGCTAGTATACTTTTTATAGCTTAAAACTATTTTATATATATTTTAGAAAGGGGAAAAACTAAAAAGCTTAAAATAAAACCCTCCCCTTAAGCGTTACCTTAGCTTTAAGTTAAACTCCGCTTATACTTAATACTTTATATATTTAATAAATTAGGTAATAACTAATAATTAAGAAGTTAATATTTCCCTTAAAGTAAACTTTATAATAGTAAAAGTATATATAAGTTAGGTTTAATATAAAGTTTATATAGCTATTTATCCTTTTAGCTATTATTATTATTATAAACTAAATCCCGCGCTTAATTATAATATTTTTAATAATCTATTTAATTAAGGCCTTATTAATATAGCTAAGAAATATATAAAGGTTCTGCTATCTTATAATAAACTTTATAATAGCTAGTTTTAAAAAATAGCTAGCTTATTATAATAGAGTTATAGTTAAGTTTAGAAAGGGGGTTAGAGGAGGTATTATTATATTTACTTTTTAGTATTTTTACCCTAGCTATTATTAAACTTTAATTAGTATTAAAAAGGGAGGAAAAGTAATATATATAAAGTTCCGGTTTATAAACTTTTAAGGTTAGGAAATATATCTATCTTTTACCTAATCTTATACCGCTCTTATTTTAAAATAAAGTTAATTTTACTTTATATAAAACTTTTAATAAAAAAAACAATAATATAATTATTTTTTATAAGCTATAAAGTAAATAGTCTTGCTTTTTATATATAAAATAGCGGAGTATTTATTATATTATAACTTTACTATATAATATTTAATAATATATTTAAATTAATAATATTTAAAATATTATTAAAATTAAACTTTTAGTATATAAAGCTTAATATTAAAAATCGTCGTTTATATTACTAAGCTTTTATTTTTAATTTAATTTATATTTATTATATTATTAATAATAATTATTAAAAAACTTTACTAAATTTTTTTATAATACTTTTTTATATATAATTATTTTATGAAAACTTTATTTAAAAATTTAATTTTTTTATAAAGCTTTTTTACTACCTTATAATAAGGCTTATATTAGCACTCTTTTTATAATAAAAATATTATTTTTATTAAATAAGTATATTTTTTTCTAAAAATAGCTTAAAGCTACTTTAAATTAAACTAAAGTTTATAAATAGTATTTTAAAATATTATTATAATATCGCCGCTAAGTAGTTTCTTTATTATAAAAGCTTAGCTTTACTTATAAAGTTTATAGTTAGTATCTATTATAATTATTTTAAGGCTTTAAACTTAAAATAAAATAATAGTAAAATTAAAGTAAATTATAAGTAATAAAACTTAAATTAAAGTAATAATAAAATTAGAATAAATTATAAGCTATTATTTATATTACTTAAGAACTTATTTTTTTAATAATCTTTTTTAGCGCTTAAGCTATAATTATAGCTTATATTAGAGGAGTTCCGCTCCCTTTAAAGCTATAAAAAAGAGAGGAAACCGCGGCTATAATAGCTAAGAAGATATTATTAACTAAGAAAATTAAAGGAAAGGGGGCGCTTTCCTAAACCTTTTTAAACTCCGCTATTTATTTAATAATTATTTATATAAAAAATAAGTCGTTTTTTATAATAATTTTATTAATATTTACCTTAGCGTTTAATAAAGTAGTAAATATAATAAACTTTAAAGTTTAAAATTATTATAATTTAAAATAAAGCTATATTTTTAGTAAAAATTTTTCGCAGTTATAATTAACTTATATAGCGTTACCCTCCCTTTTAGAGTTATTTTAAGCATAGCTTACTATTATTATAAGGTAATAAAAGGAGCGGAGTTTACTTATAATATAAGAATAAAAAGTTTATCTCCGCGTTACTATAAGCGCGGAGTTTATAAAATATATAAAAGTTATTTTTTAAAATATTAAAAAGTGAGATTAGCTTATATTTACTTAAAATATAATATATAGTTAGTAGCTTATTTTTTATAGATAATTATAATATTAAAAGTTTTGAATTATAATAGAAAGTAGCTATTATTAATATATTTTTAGAAATTTTTTAGAAATTTTAAATAAATAAAAGGCTATATTTTTTTAGAAATTTAATAAAAATCTTATTAAGGCTAGCTAACTTTCTTAGAGAAATAGAAAAAAAGGTAAAGTAAATATTTTTAATAATAATAATATATTTAATATAAAAAGAAAAGAAAGTTTATTTAAAGTAAGAAAGGGGGCTAAATTAATAAAATTAAGGAAAAATTATTAACTTAGTAAAGCTACTTTATTTAAAAAAGTAAAAGCTAATATCTAAACTTAACTTTTATATATTTTATAAACTTTATACTTATAGCGATATAAATATTAATCTTTTATTTTTATATTATAAGTATACTTTACTTTTTTTATTACTTTATAATTATAGCAAGCCGCGCTTAAGGTAACTTTAAAGGGGAGGGTAACGCTATATAAGTTAATTATAACCGTGAAAATTTTTCACTTAAAATATAACTTTACTCTTAATTATAATAATCTTAAATTTAAAAGTTTACTATACTTATTATTTTATTAAAAGCTAAAGCGTATATTAGTAAAATTATTTTAAAAAATACCTTAATTTTTATATAAATAATTATTAAATAAATAGTAAAGTTTAAGAAGATTTAAAAAGGCGCCCTTTTTATTTTAATCTTATTAGTTAATAATATTATTTTTAGCTATTATAGCTATAGTTTCCTCTTTTTTCATAGCTTTAAAAAGAGTAAATTTTTTTAATATAAGCTATAATTATAGCTAAAGCGCTAAAAAAAACTATTAAAAAGTAAATTTTTAAGTAATATAAATATTAGCTTATATAAGAGTTTAACCCTTAAGCTATTTATAAGGAGATAACTTTACTATTTAGAATAATTATAAAAAGCTATATAGAAGAGGTTATAACGCTTAATAGAGGTAGGCGATCCGCGCGCGCGTTATACGCGGATATAATTAATTACTTTATATAACTTAATTATTTAAGTATAGCCTAAATCCTTTATATACCCCGCCGCTTTAGGAAAAAAGTATATCTATCTCTAGTAAGGGTATAAGTTAAAATAAAATAAAATTCCTTTATATATTTCTTTTTATTTCTTTTATATTTTATATATTACTTATTTAAAAAGTATTAACCTTATCTTTTTTATACTATTATTACGCTACTACCTTATATTATTTTTTATTAATATATTATATTATATTTTTTATTATTATATTAATATATTAGCCGCTTTATTTACTTTAACTTATATTATAAAAGAGTATATTATATAAGGAGATAGTAATAATAAAAAGGCCGCGCTATTAATAAAAGTATTATATATATATATATACCCTATTTTAGTAGTTTAATAAATAATAAAATAGCTAACTATATTTATAATTAGAGAGCAGCCTATTAAGTATATTATTTATAATATAAAAAGTACTTATAAGAAAAGTATCTTTTTACTAAGAATATACGCCTTTAGCGGGCTACCTAGAACTTATAAAATATAGCTACTAATAATAAAGCTATTTAAACGCCCGCTTACGCTTATAATAATATTATTTTTAGCTAATACGCTATCTTAACGCTTACTTTTTAAGCCCGCGCTAACCGTCTTAAGATATAGCTTAATATTATATAATTTACTTTTTACTTTATAATTAATATTTTCTTATCTTTATTACCTACGCTATTTAGCTTTAACGCTTTTATCCTTTTTAATAGTAATATTATACCCGCGCTTATACCGGTAATATATTATTATAGAATAAATAACGCTATATATTAATATTAGTAATATTAAGCTTAGTAATAGGGGTAAGTTATTACTAGCTTTAATATATTTACTACTTATTATAAAGAATCCTTATAGTAGTTAAAGTAAATATAATAAAATATTCTTATCTTATAATAAAAAGAAGCGGCCGCTAAGGCTAGAAATTAATAATAATAACTTAAAGCTAACTATAATATTTATATAGCTTTTACTAACCTCGCTACTTTATTATTATTAACTTACGCCCCCTGCCCTTTTAATTATATATTATCTACGCTATTTAATATATAAGCGTATTAAGCTAGGCGTTAAAGCTAGCTTTATCGCGGCTAAGCTAGGCTAAATTAGCCTTTATAATTATTATTGCCCGCGGCTAAAAATTATAATTACTTATATAGTAAGTTATTATCTAGCCTTAATATAATTCCTTATAGCTATAATAGCTTAAGCTAGGCGTAAGTAGCTAATAATATTAAGAAAAATAATTAGGAGAATATATTAAACGCGCTATAATAATAATTAAAAAGATAGGAACGAAAAGAGGGCAGGGTATAATAAGCTAGAAGGAATTTATTAAAAGTAAAGAGGAATTTACTTAATTAAGTTTAAATAAAAAAATATATCCTAAGCTATTATATATAAAAGTATCTCCTTAGTATAATTTATAATAATCTAAAGCTATATTATATTATAAGCTATTTAATAGCTTATAAGTTAGTATAATTTATTTTTATTTTATTAATATTTTATAGTAGGAAAGCTAGCTTTATAAGTAACGCTTTTTATTTTTTTTTATAGTAAGGATTTTCTTAATCTTATATTTATTAAAAGATAAGTTATTATTAAAAAATTATAAAAAAAGTTTAAGCTAGGTATTAGTAAATTTCTATAATAAGAGTAGATTATATATAATATATTTAAATAAACTAATATAGAATATAAAAAATATATTTTTTAAAATATTAAATATAATAGTTAAAGGGGATAGGATAGCTATAACTTTATACTTAGCTTTAAGATAATTAAGTTTTTTAAAAAAGCGGTTAGAATAAATATAGTAAAGATTTAACTATATAAAATTACTAATTTAAAATTTTTCTATAAGTTTATAAATACTATTAAAAGTATCTTATTACTTTTACTAAGCTTATATAATTAATATTTATATTATTTAAGAGCTTTCTTATAAATATTAAGTAAACTATAAAGGTAATAATATACCTTTTAAGGGAGGTAATTACGATAAAGTATATAATTAGCTATTATATAAAGTTAAGGTTATATTTATATAATAAATAACTTAAACTAACGCTTATTATAAATAACTTTTTATTATTTAAAGCGAGCTAGTAAATAGGTAAGTAAGAGGACTAGTTAAGTTAAAAGAATAATATTATATAATAAAAAATAGCTTATACTTTTTAGTTTATTAACTTTATACTGCTATTAGTTTATAAATAATAAGCTATTAATATAAGTTATTTAATATCTATAAGGTAATATAAAGTAAACTAAAAATAACTTATTTAATTTAAAATATAGTTAAAAATAATTTATATAAGGAAGCTATAAAATTACTACTAAGTTTAGATAAAATATCTTACGTAATACTTCGCTTTTATTAATATTATTACTTTTAGCTATATATATTTTACTAACTAATCGGTAATAGCTATAAGGAAATAAAGCTAGGAAAGATTTAAAATAAGTAAGTTTATTATAAAGTTTATAAAGATAGTTTTTTAAAACCTTTTTAGGGGCGGTAATAGCTATAATAAGCCTTAGCGGTAATAATATTAAAAGTGATTTTTATAATATAAATAGTTTTATATAAATTACGCTATATTAGCTAATATATTATTCTAATAATAATTATAATAAAGTAATATAAATATAATATTTTTTCCGGAGTATTTTTTAAGCGGTAAGTTATAAGTCTTTTAAATTAGAGTAACTATAAAGGGTTCTAATTAGGTACTTAAAGCTAGCCTTAGAATTATAACTAGCTATAAGCAGAAAGGGAGTAGTTTATAATTTATTTCTTTATATTTACCTTAAGAGAGAACTTTTAAGCGCTTTCTTATAATATAATATATTATATAATATAAAGTAAGTTAAACTATAACGCCGTGAATTATAATTATTATAAGTATATATTTATAAAAAGAAATTAAGCTATAAGAGTAATATTTTAGCTTTAAACTAGCTATATATTAGATAAATAAAGAAATAAGGGCTATATAGGATAGCTAAAATATAAAGCGGAAGATTATTATTCCTAAATATAATAAGATAATATATTAAGATAGGTAACTTATTTACTTAGGCGGTATTAGAAATAAAAGTTAAAAAAGTAAGCATTTTAGCTTATTTAGCTTAGTATTTTAATATAGCTTTAAGAGTAATAAAATACTCTAAAGCTTTATAATTTATAAATATTATAAATAAAAAGGAAATATTATAAAGTTTAGCTAACTATACCTTAAGGTAATAGATAATAATAAGAAGCTCCTTATAGTAAATTATATAACTTTATTCTATAAGCTAAAGCTTTTAAGGAAAATACGCTATAAGCTATAAAACTTAGTTTTAGCCGCGTTAGGAGAAATAACTATTAATTATATTACTTAAATAATCTAATTTTATAATAATATTAAGATTAGAACTTTACTAAGTAAAGGCGAGAGAAGAGATAAATACTACTTTAAGCTAATTAAAAAAGAATACTAATATATTAAAATCTAATTAAAGGGAGTATTACGCTTTATAAAAGTAATAAGCGGCGCTATAATAGAAGAAAACTATATTATAAAATTATAATAAAAGTTAGTAAAGATAATAAAGCTGTATATACTTTTAATATATATTAGTGCCTTTTAATCCCTAATTACTAAGACCTTACCTAAATCTAAGCATACTTTTTATTTTATATAAGTAATAAACTTAAGGTATTTAACTTTATATATTATAAATATATACTATTAAAGTTAAGATATAGCTTAGCTTACTATAGCTTTATAAAAATAATATTTTTTTTTATAGTTTAAAATAAGCCGCCTAAATAGATAAGGATATTATTAAAATAAGCTATTATAAGATCTTTAAAAGAATTACTTAAGGAATATTAATATAATATTAGAGTAAGATAAGGGCGCTAGCTAAATTAAAGGGGTAAATAAAGTATTTAAATAACTTAAATATATATATAAAAGATAGTTAAATACTCCTCGCCCTTTATAGTATATATCTTATAATAAGTAATATATATATTAAGTTTAGTAAACTATTATATATTAGAAAAACTATATAAAGTTTTTTTTATTAAAAGTAAGGGGTAGTAGTTTTACTTAGTTAACTTATTTAAGGCCTAGTGATTAATATAAAACTGCTAGTCGCCCCTAAGCTTCTTAGTAAGAAAGATTAAGGTAATTATTAATAATTAGCTTATATAAATCTATCTTTTATCTATTAGATTAATAATTTACTTTTATACTTTAAAAAGGTACTTACGCGGTATATTATATAAGAGGCCTTAAGGTAATAGTAATAAAGATTTATTAAGCTATTATTATAAATAAATATAGTAATTATATATATCGCGATAAAGGGGAAGTATACTTATTTTCTTTTTATTAAAAAGATTATAAAAGTTAAATACTTTAGAAAATAAAGAGACTAGTAAAGTAAAGGGAGATGATAATTTAACTTATAAAACGCGTAAAATATTTTATAAGCTTATAATAAAAAGGTAGTAACTTATTTAATAATAAAATTTATACTTTATTAACGCGGTAAAATTTAAGCTTAGGATAATAATTATTTAGTATTTTTAAGTTTATATTTCGCTATATAAGATAATAAGGTTATTTATAAAATAAATTATAAGATATTATTATTTTATATAAAAAGATATATTATACTACGCTATTTATAGGAAGCTAAGAATTATATCCTAAGTTACGTTAGGGATTATATATATAATTATATATATTTACTAGCTATTAATATCGGTAATAAATTAAATAATATAATAAATAAGGGAGGCTTCCTTAAAGTAAATTTACTTTTAATAAAAGGTTTAAACTATAATATAAACTATATATAAAGTAGGAAAAGAAATATATAAAAGATAGCAATATTATACTTAAGACTTGCTTATAATAATATAAAAATTATAACTATTATTTATATATATATTAATAAAAAAATAGAATTTATAAAAATAAGAATAAGAAGAGGACTTATATTTATATTTTATATAATATCTGTAAATTAATTCTTTTAATTATTATTTATTAAATTAATATAATTACCCCCCCTTTATAAGAGACTTAGTAAAAGAGGGATTCTTTTCTCTAATTTAAATACGTTTCTTAGTTAGTTTCTCTTATTTTTATAAAATATACTAATAGGGATAAACGTAATAATAAGTATATTAGGCAGTCCCTCGCGAAATAGCCTAACTAGCTATAATATAAATAATAACTATTAACTTATCGCTTATTATATTTCTTAGCGGAAACGCGGGGAGCGGAGTAGCGGGGTTCTAAACGCTACCCTTTATATTTATTATATTTCTAATTATAAGAGGAATATACTAAAGTTATACTAGTTTAATAAATACTTATTATAAGTATATTAATATCTTAAGCTATTTAGGAAAAGGTAAGGGAAAAAAATATTTAACTTTTTTTTTAATTTAAAATAATATAATATTAATAATAATAAAGGGAGTATAAGCTATAGTAGAAATATAATTATTAAAGAGGATATCGCGTTTAAGATAATAGCGTTAAAACTTAAGAGTAAGTATATAGCGTAGATATATTACTCTAATTTTATTTGCTTATATAATACTTTCTAAAAGTAAAATTTTTACTTTAAAATAAATAAAAAAGTTAGAGAATAACTCTAAGGTACCTTAAGAGAGCCTTTCTAACTCTATTATAGCTATCTAATAGCAGTAAGGATTAGTAAATATAATATTAAAATATTTAAGGAAAGTTTTAACTTAATATTAATATTCCTCGCTTTACTTAAAAAATAAAGCTACCTTTAACTAAATAATAAGCAATAAGTATTAATAAAGGAAAACTTATTAATTATAGTTATTATTAATAAAGGTATAATCCGCTAATAACTTATAAGATATTAAAGCTTACTAAGTAAAAAAAGGGTTTTATTATTATTAAAAAGAGAGCTAAAAGGAAAAAGTTTTTAGCATAATAGCTATAATAATAAGTTTAGCTAAAGCTAGTAATATTATATTAAAAACTAAATTATATCGTATTATACTTATAAGACCTTTTATAGCTTAAAAATTATTACCTAATATTATTAAAACTAGGCAATATTAGCCTCTTATAAAAAAAATTATTTATTATAATAATAATTATTTTATATAAAAGTTTAATCCCGGGCTATTTATAAAAAGATAATTTTATTATTTAAAATAATTATAAAAGGCTATATAAAAGGGGTTTAACGCTTAATAGGAGTAAGTAATATACGCGCGCGTTATATATAAATATAACTAATTACTTTATATAACTTAAATATTTAAGCATAGCTTAAATCCTTTATAGCTTATAATTTATTTTTACTTTTTTATTCTTTTATTCTAAGTTTATAGCTTTAAAATAATTATAATAAATATTAATTATAAGTTTTATAAATAAAGCTAAGCTTTTATTATAAAGAAACTACTAATAATAATATTATAATAATATTATAATAATATTTTAAAATATTATTTATAAGTTTTAGTTTAATTTAAAATAGCTTTAAGCTATTTTTTAAAAAAAAGTATACTTTTTTAATAAAGGTTATATTTTTATTATAAAAAGAATACTAATATAAGCTTTATTATAAAATAATAAAAAAGCTTTTTAGAAAAAGATTAAATTTTCTAATAAAGTTTTTATAAGATAACTATATATAAAAAATATTATATAAAGATTTTATAAAATTTTTTAATAATTATTATTAATAGTATAAGGGATATAAACTAAATTTTTTATAAAAGTATAATAATATAAGGGGAGATATTTAACGCTAAACTTTATAAGTAAAAGGTTTAACCTTAATAATATTTTAAATATTACTAACTTAAATATATTATAGAGTATTATATAGTAAAGCTATAATATAGCTAATATTTTATTATTTTACTTATAAAAAGTAAGTTTTTTTACCTTATAATATATAAGAAAAAACTATCTTATTACTTTTTTTTAGTAAGGGTTTTATTTTATAAAAAGTTAACTTTACTTTAAAATAAAAATAATATAAGATTAAGTAAAAAACGCTTATATTTCTTAACTTTAAAGGTTTTTAAATTAGAATTTTATATACTTTACCTCTCCTCCCCTTTTTATATTAACTAAAGTTTAATAATAGCTAAAGCGGAAACGTTAAAAAGCGAATATAATAATACCGCCTTTAACCCTTTTTCTAAACTTATTTATAGCTTTATTATAATAATCTAGCTATCTTTTATAATTAGCTATTATAAGGTTTATTATAAGCTAATTAAACCTTTATATATTCTTTAACTATATTAATAAAGCTTTAATAAAATAAATTCTTAAAAATACTATAATTAATTATAAAGATTTAATTTATAATAATAATAATAGCTAGGAAAATAAATAGCTATATAGACTTTATATTAAACTTGAATTATATAGACTTTTATTAATATAAGCTCCGCTTTAAAGTATATATTAGCTTTAAAATTACTAGTTATTACCTAACTTATTAAATATATAAAGTACTAAGCGTAGGCAGGGCCTAACTTAAAGTTAAGGTTACGCTTAAAGGAAAGGTTTTACTCTAAGTTTTTTAGTTTTTCCCCTTTTTAGAATATATATAAGATAGTTCTAAGCTACTAAGTATACTACCGTATAATTTATTATTAAAGGCTAGTATTAACTTAGAGTATTTTTATAATATAAAGATATATATAAGCTTTAGTAAAGCTTAGCTATAAAGCTAAGCTTAGTATTTTATAATTTAAAATACTAATAAGTTTATAAAAATATTATTAAGAAAGTTATACTAAGCGTTATAGCGCGCTATATTAATTATAGATTTTTACGCTTTTATTATTTCTTAATAATTTTATTAGCGTAAGTAAGTAAAATAAATATATTAGTATTTTAAAGCTTATTTTATAATTATTAGAATTGCTATTATTACCTGGTTTTACTAGTTTTATATTATAAAGTAAATATAAATATAAAATAATATTATTATTTTAGTTATTATTTCTAGCTATTTATAAAATTAAGCTATTATTTCTTTAAGCTTATTAAATATAAAAGTAAAATAAAAGTTAAGTTTAAATTAATTTTATACCTTAGCTATAAGAATATTTAAGTAAAAAAAAGCCTTAAATTTTAATTAAAGTTATATTAAAGTAAAAGTTAATATTAATAAAAATAATTTATAGAATATAGTTAAAGCTAATATAGTTTTTATATATAAATAAAATTATAGCTAACTAAGCTATAAAGCGCTTTATAAATAGGATAATTACGTTTATTTATATTCTAAAAAAGAGTTTTAATATTTATTAAGAGTAAAGGGGGTAAAAGCTTATAACTATATTAAGATAATAAGGGTGCTTCTTATCCTCTATTAGTACCTTATTTATTATAAGTACTAGGAGTAATATTATTCTTATTATAGCTTTTTTTAAAGCTAGGCTAAAGTTATTATTTATATTAAATAAAATTAAAGCTTATAATTATTATATAGCTATAATAAATTACTTCTAAAACTAAACTTTTATTAAGCTATTATTAAACTAAAATTAAGTTAGCTATAAATAATTTTAAAACTTATAAGGGTAATATATATAATAATTTTACGCTTAGTTTTAATATATTTTTAAAATAAGGTAGTTTTAGATTTATAAGGCGTAGTTTTCTTTATATAAAATATAGCTTTTAGTATTATATTTACTTTAAGTTAGGTAAGTACTCTCCTCTTTTAAATATATAGCAGCTATATAAAAGCTATAATAAGGTTACTTTTAGTAATATTTTACTATATATCTAAATTAGTAATATTAAGAATATTATTAAAGCTATATTATATTATTATAAACCTTTATATAAAAAGTTTCTATATTTATAAAAAGTTTATTTTATATAAGTTTATTAATATTTATTATATTTATAACTTTTAGTATAAAATATATATATATAGCTTCCTATTATAAAGCTAAAAGGCTTAAACTTAAGTAATATTAACTTTATTAATTTTTTTAATTTATTAAATAAATATATTTTAGTTATTATAAGCAGCCCTTATATATACTCTCTTTACTATAATAAAGTAAGTTTCTTAGCTATTAATCACTTTTTTACTAAAAATAAAAAAAGTCTATTTAACTAAGTTTCCGTTTTTTTTATATTTTAAGTAAAATATAATTATAATATTTATATTAGGAAGCTATTTTACTAATAATCAGGGTTTAAAAAAAGTTATAAAGTTAAAAAAATCACTTATAAATAATATAATTTTTTATATTTTAAAATACTAATTTTTAATTAGTAAGTAATTTTCTATAATTTAAATTACTAGCGTGTGAAAATTACTTATAAGTGATTTTATAAAGATAATTTAAATCACGAGCTTATAATTTTTATAATTTTCTTTAAAAATATAATTATTTTATATTTTAAATAAAAGAATAAAAAAGGTAAGTTATATAAAGAGGTTTTTTAATAAGAATATATTTATAGAAAGGAAAAAAAATATATAATTTAAAATAAAAATAAAAAAATAAAAAAAATAAAAAAAATAAAAAAAATAAAAAAAATAAAAAAAATAAAAAAATAAAA
>PDHQ01000147.1:0-85855 GCA_003339415.1 Ophiocordyceps camponoti-saundersi (nom. inval.)
TAATAATAATAATAATAATAATAATAATAATAATAATAATAATAATAATAATAATAATAATAATAATAATAATAATAATAATAATAATAATAATAATAATAATAATAATAATAATAATAATAATAATAATAATAATTATACGCTAATATACTTAATATAGCTTAAAAACTTTTTTAATATATTTTAAAAGGGGGAAAAACTAAAAAACTTAAAGTAAAACTCTTTTTTAAAGCGTTACCTTAACTTCGGGTTAAACCCCGCTTATACCTAATACCTTATATATTTAATAAATTATATAATAATTAAGAATTAGAAAGCTAATATTTCTATTAAAATAAAGCCTATAATAATAAGAGTATATATAAATTAAGTTTAATATAAAATTTATATAGCTATTATTTTTTTACTTATTATTATTATTATAAATTAAATTTTTACGCTTAATTATAATATTTTTAATAATTTACTTATTTAATACCTTATTAATATAGCTAATAAATATATAAAAGTTCCGCTATCTTATAATAAACTTTATAATAGCTAATTTTAAAAAATAGCTAACTTATTATAATAAAGCTATAAATAAGTTTAGAAAAGGGGTTAAAAAAGGTATAATTATATTTACTTTTTAGCGTTTCCGCCTTAGCTATTATTAGACTCTAGTTAGCGCTAAGGGGGAGAGAAAGTAATATATATAAAACTTTAATTTATAAACTTTTTAAGTTAGGAAATATATATATTCTTCCCTTAATCTTATATTACTTTTATTTTAAGGTAAATCTAATCTTACTTTAGGTAAAACCTTTAATAAAAAAATAATAATATAGTTTTTCTTTATAAGCTATTAAAATAAGTAATTTTACTTTTTATATATAAAATAATAAAATATTTCTTATATTATAGCTTTATTATATAATATTTAGTAATATATTTAAGCTAATAATAATTAAAATATTATTAAAATTAAACTTTTAATATATAAAGTTTAATATTAAAAGTTTTTATTTATATTATTATATTTTTATTTAAATTTAATTTATATTTACTACGCTATTAATAATAATTATTAAAAAGCTCTACTAAATTTTTAAATAATATTCTTTTATATATAATTATATTATTAAAATTTAATATAAAAACTTAATCTTTTTCTTAAAAGCTTCCTTATTTTATTATAAAGCTTATATTAATACCTTTTTAATAATAAAAATATAACCTTTACTAATTAGATATACTTTTTTTAAGAAAATAGCTTAAAGCTATTTTAAATTAGATTAGAGCTTATAAATAATATTTTAAATTATTATTATAATATATTATTAAGTAATTTCTTTATTATAAAAGCTTAGCTTTATTTATAAAGCTTATAATTAATATTTATTATAATTATTTTAAGACTTTAAGCTTAAAGCGAAGTAATAATAAAATTAAAATAAATTATAAATTATCGCTTATATTACTTAAGAATTCATTTTTTAATAATCTTTTTTAGCGCTTTAGCTATAACTATAGCTTATATTAAAAGAGTTCCGCTCCCCTTAAAGCTATAAAAAAGGAAATTATAGCTATAATAGCTAAGAAGATATTATTACCTAATAAAATTAAAGTAAAGGGGGCGCGTCCCTAAACCTTTTTAAACTTTATTATTTATTTAATAATTATTTATATAAAAACTAAAGCGTTTCTTAAAATAATTCTACTAATATTAGCCTTAGTTTTTAATAAAATAATAAGTATAATAAACTTTTAAGTTTAAAGCTATTATAATTTAAAGTAAAGCTATATTTTAAGTAAAAAATTTTTATAGTTATAATTAACTTATATAGCGTTACCCTCCCCTTTAAAATTATATTAAGTATAGCTTATTATTATTATAAAGTAATAAAAGGAGCGGAGTTTACTTATAATATAAAAATAAAAAGTTTATATTTATATTATTATAAGCGCAGGATTTATAAAATATATAAAAGTTAATAATACTATATATAAGCTAAAAAAATAAGTATAAACTTTTATAAACTTTTATAGATTATAAGTAATTTAAAATTAAAAATTTAAGAATATTTATAATTATAAAGCTATTTGCTTATTTATAAAACTTTATAATTTTATTTAGATTTTTTACTATTATATTAATACCGCTACTAAGCTTTTAAATTATTTTATAAAGAAAAATACTACTTTTAAGCTTAAACTAAAGTAAAAAAAGCTTTCGATAAGATAAAAAAGTTAGCTATATAAGCTTTAATATTTATTTTCTTTTATTTAAAACTATTAATATATCTTAAAACTAATACCTTTTTAAATATTATTACTAGTATATTTTAATAATAATAAAATAACTAAATATAAAAGGTTATAAGCTTTTTCTTAAAAATTATAAACTTAGTTATATAAGTACACTTAATTTAAAGTTATACTCTCCTTATTATTATATAAAGTCTTAAGTATTTTTACTTAAAATAACTTAGTTAGAAATTTAATATAATATAATTATAAATTATAAAGCTTTAATTTATTTTATAATAAATTTTTTTTTATTTATTAAGTTTAAGAGTTTAATTTCCTTACTTAGTTTAATATTTATTTTCTATACTAACTTAACTAGCTAAATATAGCTATTAACGCCTTTTTATATAAGATAGCTAAGCTCTTAATTATAAAAGCTTATAAAAAGGAAAAAGGAATATTTATAATAATTCCCTTAAAAAGCTTTAAATTTAAAGCTTTAACCTTAACTCTTATAATTACCTTAATTTACTTTATAAAAAACTTTATCTTATTAAAGGCAAAGTTAATATAATTAATTTAAAAAAAATATACGCTAAAACTTTAAATTTTATAATAATCTCTTTATTATTCCTAAGTAAGATATTTAAAAGCGATTTTTCTTTTATATAACGGAAAAATAGAATATATATAAGATAGCTATCTTTACTTATAATAAATAAAATAAAATAACTTAGATATTTTAATAAAGCTATTACTAGCTTAGTATAAAGTAATATATCTACTAATATATTTATAATTATTATAAGTATTAGAAGAATAAAACTCTGCGAAATAAAACCTTAAAATTATAACACTTTATACTTATCTTAACTTTTATATAAAATATATTACTTATAATAGAAAAATAATACTAGAAAACCGCTTTAAATATAATTATATTTAATCCTTTATCTATAAGCTAAGATTAATTATTATAATATTATAAAGTAAGAAAAATAATATAGCTAAGGTACTTATAAGATATTATTTTTAATACTTTTATTATTTTTTTAATATATTAAATATATAAATTATTAATAACGCTAGCTTATTTATTTTAAGATGTTTTAGTAAATTTAATTACTTAACTAATATTAAGTATTACTATAATAATATTTTATATTTATAAATATAAAAAAGCGTAAAAATAATAAACTAGTATTTAGATTAAAGGCTATAATTTTATATAAATAGATATTAAGATAATTAAAGTATTTTCTTTCTTACTTTAAACTTTATATATAACTCCTTTTAGCACGCGTTAATCGGTATAGTATTATTTATAATCGCTTTCGGAAAAGATATATAAAACCCCCTTTTAGTTCCTAGCTTTTAAAATACCTTAAACGCCTTAAGCCTTATTATTATAGCTTATAACCTTATCGCTTAAGCGAAGAAAATATAATAATAAGCTTAAGCTATTATTAAGAAAACATATAATAGATAAAAAAATATAAGCTAATAAAAGTTATTACTTACTAAATTTTATAATTAGTAATAAGGTATTCTTAAGCTATAAAAGTTTCTTTATAATTATACTTATAATATAACTAAACGTGTAATACTTAGGACTATTTATAATTCTTAAAAAATAAAAGTATAACTATATTTTTTACTTATTAAACAGCTATTAAATAATAAACTTATTTTACGCTAACTATTTTTATAAAGTTATTATAAGTCCCTTACTTTATTAAGATATATTTTTATTAAATTAGAAAATATTAATAATATATTAAAATAAAAAGTAAATTAAATCTTTTAGTTTTATATTATAAGATAACGCTATTAGTTAGAATATTAAGTTAACTAATATAGTTATAACTTAAATAAAATATAATATTTTTTTAGAAATTTTTAATATATACTAATAGCTTTTAAAGAATTTTATAATTATTTCCTAGCTATTATTAGCTTACTTATTAATTTTTAATAATAAATTAAAGCTATTATAATTAATTATAATTATAAAAATAATAACTAAAATAATATTATAATTTCCTTAAATACCTTATTATATAGTAAGCGTTATTAGTTTAAATAAGTATATTAAAACTTTTATAAAGGGGTAATATTACGCGCTAATACTTATAAGGATTTCCTAAAAATATTTTATAATAGTTTCTAAGGATTTCTTATTATATTTATATAACTCCTAGAAACTTTATTATAAAATTACTTAGAAAAACTATAAAATTACTTAAAAAAACCTTAAAGGAAATTATTAAGAAATATAACCGCTTCTCTATTAGGATTTTACTATACCCTCTCCTATCTTTACTAGTATATGCCCTTATATATTTTACTAATATTTCTCTTATAAGAGTTTTCCTTTTTTTCTCTCTTCTCTCCTTAGCTTAGAATTTTTATTTATAATACTAATATTATTATTTACTTTATATATTTTTAAGCTATAATAACTAGCGTAATTTTAAATAATACTTATAATAGTTAAGCTTTCTAGTATAATAAATTTAACTTACTAGCTAGCTAATAATATTAAGTAAAAAGTTTTTCTTTAAACTTTTTAGCTTTTCCTTTTTATTAAATAATATATACTTAAACACCTTATAAGTTATTAATATAATTTAATATATATATATACTTAAAGTTTTAATTTATATATAGCTTACGCTTACTTTATATATAATACTAATTAATTATTTATATTAATATATATTTTACACTTATTATATATAATAATAATAATATTTATATATTAATATATTTAATATAGTTTAGAACTATCTTATATATATTCTAAAAAGGAGAAAAACTAGAGAACTTAGAGTAAAACCCTCCCTTAAGCGTTACCTTAACTTTAGGTTAAACCCCGCTTATACTTAATAACTTATATATTTAATAAGTTAGGTAATAATTAATAAATAAAAAGCTAATATTTCTCCTAAAGTAAAGCTTATAATAATAAAAGTATATATAAATTAAGTTTAATATAAAGTTTATATAGCTATTTATTTTCTTAGCTATTATTATTATTATAAGTTAAATCTCCGTAATTATAATTATAATATTTTTAATAATTTATTTAATTAAAGCCTTATTAATATAGCTAGGAAATATATATTTATTTATTATAGTACTCTAGAGGCTATAGAGATAGCTACTAGAACCTCGGTAGTAAGTCGAGTAGGAAAAACCCTCCTAAAAGAGGTAAAACCCCCCGCTATATAGTAAGACCGCGTCCGGCTCGGGGCCGGGCTAGGCGCTCTGCGCGTATAAAGAAAGTAACCGTCGGTCACGGTAGTGCTATATAATATAAGGAAAGATAAGAAAGGATAGATAAGATAAGGAAAAGATAATAATAGCGGTAGTGCGTATTACCTATATATGCCGGTACGTACCTCCCTAGCCTCTAAGTATGTATTACTTAACCCTTAGGTATATAGCTATATACCTCCTTTACGTACGGTATATACTTAGGTATATACCCCCTTTTTAAGCCTTCCTAATCGGGAAGCCTTCCTAATTAGGAAGTTAGTCTTTGTAAATTAATAACTTAAAGCCCTAAGAAATATATAAAAATTCTATTATTTTATAATAAGTTTTATAATAGCTAATTTTAAAAAATAGCTAGCTTATTATAATAAAGTTATAAATAAGTTAAATATAATAAAGTTATAAATAAGTTAAAAAAAAGTTAAAAGAAGTATTATTATATTTACTTTTTAGCGTTTACGTCCTAGCTATTATTAAACTCTAATTAGCGTTTAAAGGGAAAAAGAGGCGGTATATATAGTTTTACTTTATAAACCTTTAAAGTTAAAAAAATATATATTTTTCGCTTAATTTTATATTATTATTATTTTAAAATAAAGTTAATTTTACTTAAGGTAAAACTTTTAATAAAAAAGATAATAATTTAATCTTTTTATAAGCTATAAAGTAAGCGGTCTTACTTTTTATATATAGAATAATAAAATATTTATTATATTATAGCTTTATAATATAATATTATATAATATATTTAAGCTAATAATACTTAAAGTATTATTAAAGTTAGATTTTTAATATATAAAGTTTAATATTAAGAATTTTTATTTATATTATTATACTTTTATTATAAATTTAATTTATATTTACTATACTATTAAGAATAATTATTAAAAAAACTCCGCTAAGTTTTTAAATAATATTTTTTTATATATAATTATATTATTAAAACTTTTTTTAAAAACTTAATTTTTTTCTAAAAGGCTTTCTTATTACTTTATATTAAAGCTTATATTAATACCCCTTTTACGATAAAAATATAACTTTTATTAATTAAATATATTTTTTCTTTAAAAATAGCTTAAAGCTATTTTAAATTAAACTAAAGCTTATAAATAATATTTTTAAATATTATTATAATATCGGCGCTAAGTAATTTTCTTATTATAAAAGCTTAGCTTTACTTATAAAGTTTATAGTTAATATTTATTATAATTGTTTTAAAACTTTAAACTTAGAGTAAAATAATAATAAAGCTAAAGCGAATTATAAACTATTACTTATATTACTTAAAAACTTACTTTCTAATAATTATTTCTAGTATTTTAGCTATAACTATAGCTTATATTAAAGTAATTCCGCTCCCCCTAAAGCTATAAAAAAAGAAAACTATAGCTATAATAACTAAAAGAATTATTTATTAATTAAATTAAAATTAAGAGGGCGCCTCTTAAACTTTTTTAAACTTTATTATTTACTTAATAATTACTTATATAAAAACTAAGGCGTTTCCGAAAATAATTTTATTAATATTAGCCTTAGCTTTTAATAAGGTAATAAGTATAATAAACTTTTAAGTTTAAGGCTATTATAATTAAAAGTAAAGCTATATTCCGGGTAAAAAATTCTTATAGTTATAATTAACTTATATAGCGTAGCTTTCCCTTTTAAAGTTACTTTAAGCGCGGCTTATTATTATTATAAAGTAATAAAAATAGCAAAGTCCGCTTATAATATAAAAATAAAAAGTTTATATTTATATTATTATAAGCGTGGGATTTATAAAATATATAAAAGTTTACTTATTATATATATAAACTTTACTAAGTACTTTTATATAACTTAGCTATTTAAATATAGCTTAAATTTTTTATATACTTTATTACTTTTAGAAAAAAATATTCCTAGCTATAATATATATATATAATATATAAGTTTTATAATTATTATTATTAAAATACTTTAAAAGCTATATAAGCTACTAAAACCTTAATAGTAAGCTAAGTAGGAAAAACTATTTAAGAAGGTAAAACTCTTCACTATATAATAAAACCGCGTCTAGTTTAAGGATAAGCTAGGCGCTTTATATATATAAATAAAATAGCTATTAGTTATTATAATATTATATAATAGGAGGAAAGGAATAGATAATAAAAGATAAGGATAAGGAAAAGATAAGGAGCGGTATATATTACTTTTTATACTAATATATACTACCCCTCTTATACTAGTATATATTATTTTTTATAATAATATATACCCCCTTACTAAGTAAATATATACCTTTACATATTTTATTATATAATTATATAATAAGCTTTCTTAATTAGGAAGCTTTTCTAATTAGGAAGTTACTTATATTAATTAATAACTTAAAGCTTAAAAGTATATAAAAAGGGGGGGTTATTTTTATTAATATAGTAAAAGTAGTTATATATTATTATTTTTTTATTAAGTAAGTAGCTTTTTAAACTTATTTTAGTTTATAGCTAACTTATATTAAAAGTAAAATACTTGCTAAGCGCGATTTTTTAAGAGATATTTCTTATTATAAGTATATTAAGTAGCTAATTAGTAGTAATTAACTTTATTAAGCTTAAAAAAATAAGTTTTAAGTTCTCTTACCTTAATATATATTTATAACTACTAATATTTTAACTAAACTAATTAAGTATAATATATATAAAATATATAAATAATTATACTTAATATAAAGTAATTAAAAATTCGGCTATAAAGAAAGCTATTCGCGTAGCGGTAAAGGTAGCTTAATAGTTAAACTTTAATTACGATTTTTAAATATTAAATAAAAAGCGGATTTATATAAAGTTTATAGTAAATCTTATATTAATAAAAATAATAAGAAAATATAATTTAATATATTAAGAAGACCTGCGCTATTATATATTATAATAATATTTATATTAATTAAGTTCTCTAAGCGGCTACTAGCTATATTTTACTTTAAAGCTTATTACTTTTAATTATTAATAAGACCCTTATTATTAAAGTAACTCATAGCTTATTTAGCGCTAACTAACTTATTATAGCTATATTAGCGTAAAAATAAAAATAGCGTATTTTTTATATTTAAGCTTTTAACTTTTTTAAGTAAATAAATAAAAGTTATATTTTATTTATTACGCTATTAAGAATAAGGCGGGGTTATAAAAAAGTCTATTTCTCCGTAATTATTCTCTTATTTTTTATTTTGCGCCTCTTATTATTAAGACTACTGCCGCCCCTATCCTTATAAAGTTTAAGTTAAAGTTTAATAAGCTTAATAATCTAAAGCTAGCCCTTTTTAAGCTAAAAATTACTTTTACCGCTAAGAAAGTTATTACTAGCGCTTATAGCGTAACTGCGCTACTTTTATATAAAAAAGTTCCTAACCTTATTTAAGATAATTTAATTAATAATATATTTTATAATAAGGATTATATAACTTTAGCTAATAACTATACTATATTTAATAAAGAATTTATAATTAAGAAAAAGTAAAAGCTAGTTAATTTTACTTTAAGTTATATTTATAGTTCTAATTATAGCTATAGCTAAAGCCGCGGACGTAATAGTTATAAATATTTCTATATTTTATATAGTTAAGGTAGTTTTTTATATATAGTTAATAGTTTAAATTCGGAGTTAGGTAAGTAGTTAGTAAAATAAATAATAGGGATTTATTATTATATAATAACTATTATATATTTCTTATAAAACTAAACCCCTTATCTTTTTTAATATTATAAAGTAAAGGTATAAGATTAAATTAGTAAAATCTTTTTAAGTAAAAAAACTAATATATAAGTTATATAATAAATTAAAAGTTATTAAGTGTCTTAGTAAGGTTTTTTTAATCTTATAATAGTTACTAGTTAGTATAAAGTAAGGACTTATTATTATAAGTAAAAGTATAATTAAAAAAGATATATAAAATTATTTTATTATTATTATTATATAAATATTATCTTAATATTACTTCAAGTACTTTATAAGGTTAAAGGAAGGAGTTAAGTTTAATCCGCTTAGTTTAAAGTTATATAAATATTATATTAATTAACTTCGGAAAGCTATTATAAATATTTAAAGCGGATTTAGCTTTAAGCTAAGGGGGTTTATTTATAAAGTAGCTATAAAATAATTTATACTTTTTTAATTATTCTTTATATAAATATTATTAAAAGAGCTACTTATTATAAAAGTATATATTAAAGTCTTATTATATATATTTTACTATAAGCTTAAGGCTAGTTTAAGTTATATAAAATATCTTTAAGTTTAATATTATTTAATATCTTTTTTTAATAATACTTATAGCGTTTATAATAAACTTACTTAGCAGCCTTAGTTATTATAATATAAATAAAGCTTACTATTTTTATATATTATAGCTAATAATATATATAATATATAATATATAAAAGAAAGTTAAGAAGTAAAAAAAAAGCTTTTATTTTAATATAATAAATAAAAGGTACTTTATAAGCTTTAATAATAAGTTATAAATACTTAAATTACTTTATAATTAAAGGTTTTATAATAAGCTTATTAGCTTCCCCCCTAATAATATTAATAAAGTAAACTATATAGCGCTAAAAATAAAAGCTAATTTAATAGCCTTAATATATATTTATTTTACTTATAATAATATATAGCTTTATATAAATATTATAATTTTAGTAAAGGCTAGGTATTAGCGCTTAAGCTTAGTAGTAAGTTTAGAAAAGTAAGATTTTTATTATAATTTATAATATAACTAAACTTTAAAAAGTTATATTTTTTATATTAGCTATATTAATTTTACCCCTAGTTAAAGCTAAGTTATATTTACTATTCTTACTTTTATAAAATATATTAATTTACTTTTAGCTAGCTAAAATATTATTTTATACTTTAATACTTATTATTTATAAGTTTACTATACGCGTTTAAGTTAAAAGAGTACTTAAGTTTTATTATACTTAATACTAAGTATATTAGTATTATTTATAAAATATATTATAAGGAGTTTAATTATTAAGTTTAAATAATTATAAAGTAAAAATATATATAATAAAAAGAGTATTAAAAATATAAAAGAACCTTCAAAGATATTTTATTATATTAAAAAAATATCCCTTACTTTATAATTAAATATTAACTTTAAAATATAGTTTATAAAATATAATTAGATAAACGTTATAATTTATTTAAGGAAGCTTAAGTAGTTTAATATACTAATCAGCTTATTATAAAAATAACTTAAAGCCTTAGTTAAGTTTAGTAAAAAGAGTAATATAATACTATTTTAGTTTTAAATTTTCTTAATAATTTTTAATAAATATAAAAATAGCTATATTTATTTATTTACTATTATATTAAGGACCTAATATTAAGTATTTAAAACTTTTATTATATATAAAGCTAATAAGATTTATAAAACTTAATAAGAAAAACTTTAAGTAAGGATTATCTAAGTAAAACCTCCCTTAATTATATATTACTAAGTTAAGTACCTCTTTAAAGTTCTAATAAAGTATATAGCGGTTTAGTTTCTTAAGCTTATTATAGCTTAAAAGTATAAATAATCTAGCTATATTATTATTATTATAGCTATTATATTAAAGTCCGCTATAAAGTTTATTTTATTTTTTTTTAAAAAGTTTAAAGTCTTTTATATATATATATAAGTAAGTAATAATATTATAAGTTAATTAATTAAATTAATTAATTATAGCTATTATATAACTTTTATATATTTTATAAACTCCGCGCTTATAATAACGCGGATATAAACTTTTTATTTTTATATTATAAGTAAACTCCGCTCCCTTTATTACCTTATAATAATAATAAGCTACGCTTAGAGTAACTTTAAGAGGGAGAGTAACGCTATATAAGTTAATTATAATTATTAAAATTTTTTACTTAAAATATAGCTTTACTCTAAATCGTAATAATCTTAAACTTTAAAGTTTACTATACTTATTACTTTATTAAAAACTAAAGTAAATATTAATAAAATTATTTTAAAAAATATTTTTATTTTTATATAAGTAATTATTAAATAAATAGCAAAGTTTAAGAGGGTTTAAGGAGGCGCCCCCTTTACTCTAACTTTATTAATTAGTAATATTTTCTTAATATAGATTCCGCGCCTATAGCGATATAAATATAAACTTTTTATCTTTATATTATAAGCAGACTCCGCTCCCTCTATTACTTTATAGCAATAGCTAGCCGCGCCCGGAGTAACTCCAGGGGGGAGGGCGATATTATAGAAGTAAATTATAACTACGAAAAGTTTTTACTTAAAATATAGCTTTACTTTAAATTATAATAATCTTAAACCTAAAAGTTTATTATATTTATTATCTTATTAGAAGCTAAGGTAAATATTAATAAGATTATTTCGGAAGATATTTTTATCTTTATATAAGTAATTATTAAATAAGTAGCGTAGTTTAAAAGAGTCTAGGGAGGTGCCCCCCTTACTTTAACTTTATTAGTTAATAATATCTTCTTAGCTATTATAGCCGCGGTTTCCTCTTTTTTTATAGCTTCGGAGGAAGCGGAACTCCTCTAATATAAGCTATAGTTATAGCTAAAATATTAAAAAAAACTATTAAAAAGTAAGTTCTTAGGTAATATAAATAATAACTTATAATTTATTTTAACTTTATAGCTATTTTACTCTAAGTATAAAGCTTTAAAGCGATTATAATAAATATTAACTATAAACTTTATAAATAAAGCTAAGCTTTTATAATAAGGAAATTACTTAATAATAATATTATAATAATATTCTAAAATATTATTTATAAGCTTTAGTTTAATCTAAAGTAACTTTATATTATTTTTAAAAAAAGGTATATTAAATTAGCGAAAATTATACTTTTATTATAAAAGAGGTACTAGCGCGGGCCTTATAGTAAGGTAATAAGGAAGCTTTTTAGAAAAAGATTAAGTTATTAAATAAAGTTTTAATAATATAACTATATATAAAAAAATATTATTTTAAGATTTAGCGGAGTTTCTTAATAATTATTATTAATAATATAGCGGATATAAACTAAATTTATAATAAAAATATAATAATATAAGCGGAGATTTTTAATACTAAATTATATACGTTAAATATTTAACCTTAATAGTATTTTAAATATTACTAATTTAAATATATTACTAAATATTATATAATAAGGCTATAATATAATAAGTATTTTATTATTTTATATATAAAAAGCGAGTTTACTTACCTTATAGCTTATAAGAAAAGATTATATTATTACCTTTTTTATTAAAAGTCTTATTTTAAGTAAAATTAACTTTACTTTAAGATAAGAGTAATATAAGACTAAGCGAAGGACGCGTATATTACCTAACCTCGGAGGTTTATAAACTAAAACTTTATATATACCGGTTTTCCTCCTCCCCCTCTAGCGCTAACCGGAAATTAGTAATAGCCGGGGCAAAAACGCTAAAAAGTAAATATAATAATACCTTCTTTTTTAACTCTAACTTTATATTTATTTATAGCTCCGCTATAATAATTTAGCTATTTTTTAAAATTAGCTATTATAAGGTTTATTATAAAATAATAAAATTTTTATATATTCCTAAGCTATACTAATAAGGTATTAATAAATTAAATTATTAAGGCTACTTTAATTAAATATAAAGATTTAGTTTATAGTAATAATAATAGCTAAAAGAATAAGTAAGCTATATAAACTTTATACCGGACCCGGTTTATATATACTTTTATTATCGTAAAGTCCGCTTTAAGGGAAATATTAGCTTTAAAATTATTAGTTAATACCTAACTTATTAAATATATAGAGTATTAGGTATAGGCGGGGTTTAACTTAAAGCTAAGGTAATGTTTAAGGGGAGGGTTTTACTCTAAGTTCTCCGGTTTTTCCTCCTTTTAGAATATATATAAGATAGTTCTAAGCTATATAAGGTATATTAGCGTATAAATTATTATTATTATTAATATTTTCTTAACTATTATAGCTATATTTTCCTCTTTTTTTATAGCTTTAGAGGGAGCGGAATTTTTTTAATATAAGCTATAATTATAGCTAAAACGTTAAAATAAATTATTAAAAAATAAGTTTTTAAATAAAATAAGTAATAGCTTATAATTTACTTTAACTTTATCGCTATTTTATTTTAAGTTTTAAGCTTTAAGGTAATTATAATAAATATTAACTATAAATTTTATAAGTAAAGCTAAGCTTTTATAATAAGGAAATTACTTAATAATAATATTATAATAATATTTAAAGATATTATTTATAAGCTTTAGTCTAATTTAAAATAGCTTTATATTACTTTTAAAAAAAATATACTTAATTAATAAAGGTTATATTTTTATTATAAAAAAAGTGCTAATATAAGCTTTATAATAAAATAATAAGGAAGCTTTTTAGAAAAAGATTAAGTTATTAAATAAAGTTTTAATAATATAATTATATATAAAAAAATACTATTTAAAAACTTAGCGGAGTTCCTTAATAATTATTATTAATAATATAATAGATATAAACTAAATTTATAATAAAAATATAATAATATAAGCGAAGATTCTTAACGCTAAACTATATATGCTAAAAGTTTAATTTTAGTAATATTTTAAATTTTACTAACTTAAATATATAACTAATTATTATATAATAAAGCTATAATATAATAAGTATTTTACTATTTTATAAATAAAAAGTAAGTTTACTTACCTTATAGCTTATAAGAAGAAATTATATTATTATTTTTTTTATTAAAAGTTTTACTTTAACTTTTAAGTAAAGTTAACTTTACTTTAAAATAAAAGCAGTATAAGATTAAGCGAAAAACGTGTACGCTATTTAACTTTAGAAGTTTATAAATTAAAACTCTATATATACCGCCCCTCCTCCCCTTTTAACGCTAATTAGAAATTAATAATAGCTAAAGCGGAAATACTAAAAAGCGAATATAAAAATACTTTCTTTTTTAACTTTAACTTTATACTTATTTATAGCTTTATAATAATAATTTAGTTATTTTTAAAAATTAGCTATTATAAAGTTTATTATAAGATAATAAAACTTTTATATATTCCTAAGCTAGACTAATAAAGCCTTAATTAATTAAATTATTAAGGCCGCTTTAATTAAATACGGGGATTTAATTTATAGCGATAATAATAGCTAGGAGGATAAGTAAGCTATATAAACTTTATATTAAACCTAGTTTATATATACTTTTATTACCGCGGAGTATGCTTTAGGGGAAATATTAGCTTCTAAATCGCTAATTAATACTAAACTTATTAAATATATAAAGTGCTAAGTATAAGCGGGGTTTAACTTAAAGCTAAGGTAACGCTTAAGGGGAGGGTTTTACTTTAAGCTTTTTAGTTTTTCCCCTTTTTAAAATAAATATAAGATAGTTTTTAGCTATATAAGGTATATAAGCGTATAAATATTATTAAATTAATTAACTATTTTAAGCTTTAAGTAAGCTTATTAAAGTTTAACTTTATAGCGGGGTTTAATAATATAAAAACTTATATATATATATATATATATATATATATATATATATATATATTAAATTATATTAGTAACTTATAAAGTATTTAAGTATATATTATATAATAAAAAGGAAAAACTAAAAAGCTTAAAGGAAAACCTTTTACTTAATATTATTTACTAGCTAGTAAGCTAAATTTATTATATTATTATTATTATTATTATATTATTATGCTAATAGCTATAAGAGCTACTAGAATTTTAATATTAAGTTAGGTAGGAAAAACCCTCTTATAAGAAGTAAAACCCCTTATAACGCGGTAAGACCGCGGCTAGCTTAAGGTTAGGTAAAATATATAACATTTATAAAAAAAGTAAGTATTAGCTATAATAATATTATATAATATAAAGAAAGATAAGGAAAGAAAAATAAGATAAAGAAAGATAAGGAGAATAGCGGTATATATTATCTATATATACTAGTATATACCCCTTTAAGGCCTTAGTATATACTTTTTATAAAAAGTTTTTAATTTTTTAATAACTTACCTTATTATAGCCCCTTAACTATATTATACTTATTATAAACTTAGTAAGGTTATTAATAAAATTTAGCCTTTATATTATATTTAAGTTATTAACTTAAATATTAAACTTATAAACTAGCCTTATAATTAAATAATAAGGCTGCTATTATCTAGCTTAAAAGCTTATAGTAAAAAGATTAAATAAAATAAAATAGGAAAAATAATTTAATAAGAAAGTAAAAAGGCTTTAAAGAAAAAAGTAGTATATATAGCTATTTAACACGCTAAAATATAGCTTTCTTAAAAGCTTTCTATATATAATTATTATTATATATAGCTTAATAAATAAGTATTCTTTTAACTATTCCCTTAATAAAATTATTAATTTTTTTTCTTATAAATTTCTACTTTTATTTTTAATATTAATAAATTAATTAAATTAATTAAATTAATTAAATTAATTAAATTAATTAAATTAATTAAATTAATTACATTAATTAGATTAATTAGATTAATTAGATTAATTAGATTAATTAGATTAATTAGATTAATTAGATTAATTAGATTAATTAGATTAATTAGATTAATTAGATTAATTAGATTAATTAGATTAATTAGATTAATTAGATTAATTAGATTAATTAGATTAATTAGATTAATTAGATTAATTAAATTATATCGGATTAAAATAGCTAACTTATAAAACTAAATAGAAAAGCTTTAGTAATTTTTAGCTAGCTTTAGTAAATATTAATAATTTTTATAATAAAAGCTATAAGTTTAAATATTAAAATAATAAATATAAGTAATATAATATATAATAAAAAATAGGGAGGAATATTATTAGTAAGTATTAAAATATATAAAATAATACTTTAAAAAGTAAGCTAATACCTTTCTTATAAGTAAGAAAGCGGAATAAAAAGCTATATTATAAAAAGTATAGTTTATTATTTAATAATAAGCTATAACTTTCCTTATAATAAAAGAAGCAGAATATACTTAGAAACTTATAGCTACGCGTATAAACGTTTTTAGGGAAATATTATAAATAGACCTTATTAAACTAACTTTTACTAAAGCTACGCTTAACTAAGCTTAGATTAACGCCCCCCTTATAAGGTAAAAAAAACCTTAGCTTAAGTAAGATAAATTACTAAAATTTTTTTATTTTTTTATAAGTTAGCTAATTTACTAATATAATATTAATTAGCTTTAAAGTAAAGCTAAAAATATAAATTATATCTAAATATAAATCTTAAACTATTTTCCTAAAAATAAAATATAGAAAATATTAGCTTTTTAGTAATTTAATAGCTTTAATAAAAAGAGGCACTTAAAAGACTTTTTTAACTACTTTTATTAAACTTTTAATTATATTTAAGAATAAAAAAGAGCTTAAAATAAGCTCTAGACCTTAGTTTACTATAATAGATAAATATTTAGTAACTTTATTCTTAAGTTCGAAGAGGCCTTAGTAACTATAGCCGGATTTATAAGTTAAAAACGATTCTATAAAACTAACCTAGCTACGCGGGGCTTTTTCCTCAATATTTCGAAACCTTCTAGTTATAATTAATATACCTTATAAATATTCCTTATTTATTAATCGTTTATATAGTTTTATATAGCTATTTAAATAAACCTTACGCTTTTTTAAGGCGGCTAAGAAATACTAACCTAACCTTAATAAATATACGGAAAGCGTTAGGGGTATTCTTATAAACTTAAGTATAGGAAAAAACGCTAATAAGGATATTCTAATAAATACGATAAGGGATAAGAAAAAAAAAATAAAAAGGGAAAGATAGTAATTATAATAAAACCTTTACTTAGATATTAGAAAATACCCCCTAAGCTAAGTAAGTAAAAAGATTAATATTAGAATAATATAAAATATTAAGCCTTTATATAAAATATAGAATAAATATATACTTTATTTATAATTATAATTTTATATCTTTTATAAAAGCTTTAATAAAAGGCCTTAAGAGAAACTTATATTAACTATATAAAAATCTAACTTTAGGTTAAGGAATATAACTTTAACTATAACTAAGGAAAAGAATAGCTTTAAAATATTATAGTATTCTAAAAGATAAGGTAATATAAATAAAGAAAAAGAAAAATATCCTTTATATTAAACTATAAGCCTTATTTACTAAGATTCCTATAATCTTAAATAACTTAGAATTAGTAAATATATTAATTAATAAAAGCTATAAAAGCTATTCCGTAATATATCCCTAGCTAATATAAAACTTATAAGTATTAATAGAAAAAATCTTAGCTTAATAAGTAAAAGAGGTAATAGTAAGCGGACTAAAGGTATTAAATATTACCTAGCTCTCGCTTAAGATAAATAGCTTTAGTTAATTAATTATAGCTTATATAATACCTAATCTCGATTTCTTAATTATTCTTAATAAGCCTTAGCTATTATATATAAAGTTTTACTTAGTCTTTTTTAAAGATTACGTATAATATAGAGATTCGTAATAATAGGTATAGGTTACTAATACTCGCTCTTATCTAATAAAAGAGATCTTAAACGCTATATACTTTTATAGCTTAACTTTTATTAGAGAAGTAAGGAGAAGATAGAAGGAATTACGCTATTAAAAGAAAAATCTTATTAAATACTTAGAGATCCGAGTAGTAAAAGTTAAAAATATAGAAAAGGTATTATAAAATAAGATTCTTCTAATAAATAACTAATTATAAGAATATATCCTAATAGAATTTTATAATATATTTCCTTTTTTTATAAATAAAAGACGGATAAGTTAAACTTATATAAGAAAGGTATAAAGTACTATATATTATTTAAAAAAAATAAATAGTAAAAAACCTTAAATCCTACTTAGTCCCTTTTATAATATATTAAAGGAGGAATTACTTATTCTTAAAAAGATATTATAAAACTTTTTTTAGAAAAGCTTTATCTAACTTAGTAGCTTACTAATAAGTACCTTAGTCCTTTTTATAAGGAAACTTAAAAAAGGATTATAATTTTATATAAATTTCCGCGTACTAAATATAATTATAATTTTTAATAAATATCCGCTTTTTTTACTTAGTAATACCTTTTAGTTATTAGCTAAGTCTTAATAGCTAATAAAGCTAGATATCGTATAAGCTTTTTATAAAATATAAGTTACTAAAAAAGAGGAATAGAAAATAGCGTTTAGAACTTAGTATAGCTTTTTTAAATAAATAGTTACTTTATTTAAACTTATAAAAGCTCCTATTACCTTTTTAAAATATATTAATAATATCCTTTAGCTATATCTTAATTAGTTTTACTTAGCTTATATTAATAATATTATTATTTACTTTAATAGTATTAAGGAGGACTATTTTTATAAAATACGCTTAGTTTTATATAAGCTTTAAAAATATAAGCTTTATCTAAACTTAGATAAGTATAAATTTATAATTAAAAAGGTAAAATACTTAAAATTTATAATATTAGCGGGAGTTAAGCTTTAAGTAAACTTAGAAAAAATTAAAATAATTATTAACTAGGCTACGCTAACTTCCCTTAAAGGCTTTCGTAAATTCTTAAGTTTTACTAACTTTTACCGACTCTTTATTATAGATTTTACTAAGGTAATAAAACTATTAATAAACTTAACGAAGAAAAAGGTTAAGTTTATTTAAGGCTTAAATTAAGAGTAAGCTTTCTAGAAAATTAATAACTTATTTATAAAAGCCCCTTTATTAATAAAATAGAACTTTAGGGACCTTACGTTTTTAAAAAATAGATATTAGCGCCTATATTATAAGAGGTTATCTTTACTAAGAATAAGATAAATAAAAATAACTAATAGCGTTCTTTTCTATAAAAATAAATATAATTAAATATAACTATCTTATATATAATAAAAAGATATTAGTAATTATTAAATATTAAAAATAATAGTATATTAAACTATATAATTATAATAGCTTCGATTTTATTACTAATTATAAAAACTTAGAGTATTTTATAACTCGCTAGCACCTCTTAGAATAATAAGCGTATTAAGATAAGTACTTATTATAATTTAACTTTAAAATTTATTATTAACTTAGTAAATAAGCTATAGTTTTAAACGCCTTTCCTGTAAAAATTAAGATAAACCCTTAACTACGAAGGAGGAAAACGCTTATTTTATATAAATAATTCCTAAAAAAGCTTTATAATTCTATTTATAAGCTATAATAATTAATATTTTAAGAGACCTTACTAATATCTTAAAAGAGGAAAAGGGAGAGGATAAATAATAAAATATAAGTATAGCTATAGAAAACGCTATAAATTTATAAGATAATATCTTATTAAAAACTTAAGTTTTTTTTAATAATAAGCTTTAAAAACTTTAGAATAGGATAGTATTATAAGACTTAGTTTTCTAAGAGGTATATTAAGCTAGAATAAAGAGAGACCGCTTACTCTCTCTAAAGCTATAACTTAAAGTTTAAATTATAAATTACTATATTAACGCTAAAGGAAGACTACGTTTCTATAATAAGCTTTAGGCCTTAGAAGCTTTAGTTACTATAATAGAGGACTTTAAGAAAGCGCTAGCCTCCCTGCTTAATAGATTATAGAATTATCTTATCTAAATAATTTATAACTTAACTTTAGTTAGTTACTTTAAAAGGGAAAGTATAATAGCTTTTATAACCTAAAACTTCTTTTAACTATTTTAGTAATAATATATTTATTAATTTCTTAGAAATTATAATACTTATAGTAAAACTAAAGCTTAGAAATAATATTAAGCTACCCTTCTTAAGTTATTACTTACTTTAGATTAATTTTACTAATTTATATAAATAAACTTTATAATAGATTTCTTACTTATAGAACGCGGAAATAAGCACTTATAGCCTTAAATAGCTATTAGATTATAAACTTATTTTACGCTAATTATTTTTAAAAAGCTATTATAAATCTTTTACTTAGATAAAAAACGCTTTTTACTAAATTAGAAATAATTAATAATATATTAAAATAAAAAGTAAATTAAATTCTTTAATTTTATATTATAAGATATAAAGGTCTTTTACTTCTTAACATTTATAAGAAGCTAACTTTATTAATATAGAATAACTTAAGAGGTCCTAAGGTATATATAGTATATATACTTAAGGTTATAGTTTATATATAGCCCGCGCCTATCCCGCGTATAGCGCTAACTAATTATATATACCTATATATACCCCGCGCCTATTATACGCGTAGACTTAACTAAGTACCCCTTATATAACTTAGCTATTTAGGCGTAGCCTAAATCTTTTATATACCTTATTATTTTAGGAAAAGAGTATTTCCGGCCGTAATATATACGTATATAAGGTATAAGTTAAAATACCCCTTATATAGAAAATTTTTCTCCCTCCTTTTTTTTTTCTTCTTAAGCTAGTTATATTATTTTCCCTTATTAAGTAAATATTTCTCTAAGCTTTATATTTTATTACTTCGCTATTATATTCCTATAGTTTTTTTTCTTATTATTATTATTATCTAAGCTCTCTTTAGCTATTTATTCTTTTTATTTTATTATTATTAATTTTTAAGCTTTTTATATTTATTAAGTTATTATATTACCGCCTTAATATATTATTTAATTAGCTATAATTACTACCTTATATAATAAGTAGCTACGCTATAAAGAGGGATTTAGATAATAAAAATATCGCTATATTATAAAAAGTAGAATATTTATATATTCCTTATATCTAAGATTTTTATAATAGCTATAATATTAATTATTAATATAGTTATAAGATAGCTTATAAGGCGTGCGGGTAGCGGTAAAAATAGTACTTTTAAGAAAAGTATCTTTTTACTATAAACGTACGCTTATAGCGGGCTATTTATAACTTATAGATAATAGTTAAGGAAAGATAAGCTATTACCTTACCCGCTTACCCCCGCGCTAAAGAAATACCTAGCTAGCGCGCCTAGCTTACGCTAAAGTTTCTTACTTATATTAACTACTTATAATCTATATTAGCTATTATTTATATTATATTACGCTTAGTAACTAACTTTTACGCCCCTTTTACGCTTAAGTAATAATAGTTCTTTACGCTTATCTTTATTATTAGTAATATAATTACTATACCCGCCTTATATATTCTAATTTATAATATATTTTTAATAATAATATAATATTAATAATAATAATAATAATAATAGGGCGCCCTTATTATTAGCTTTAACTTTTTTACCTTATAATATAAAATATCTTTTTAGCGGTAAAAAGAATAATAATAATAGATTCTTAAGTAATAGCGGGATAAGTAAGCTACTTAAATCGCGGACCGCTAAGTAAATATTCACGCGCGGAAGCGGGAGAATAAAAAGAAAAATAATATCTTTTATTAAATAGTTATAGCGCTAACTAGTTTATATAATATACTAAGCTTATTTACTATTTTACTATATATTACCTTTATTAATTTATATATATTACTTAGCTTTTAGTTACTTAGCGCTTATATATAGTATTTATCCTCCCCTTTTACTATATATTAATAAAGCGGGTTTATATTAGCGCCCGTATATAGCGCACGTAGCCTAGGAGTAAGATAAGTAAAACTCCTATTCTTAATATTCTATTAAATATTCTCCTAGCTTTAAAATATACCCTCCCCTACCTAAGGATATATTTATTATAAGTTAATATTAGCGCTAAGCTATAGTTAGCGCTATAATAATCTCCTAAATTACTTAATTATAATAAAAGATTATAAGAAGAAAGCGGAGAAAATAGATATTAGCTTAAAGCTAATATAAGGAGGGAGGAGAAATAGGTAAATAAAAAATAAAGGGGAATAGGGGGTAGGGAGATAATATTATATTTATATAATAAAAAAAGAAAGTTATTTAAGGGAGATAATTAGCTATAAGGGGTATTTAAATAAGTATATAATTAAGTTTACTTTAAGCTATTATAAAAGTATATATTCTCTTATATAAACTTAAAATAGTTTAATATTATATAATATTTAAAGCTATTAAATAGCTTCTAAGTTAAAATAATATAATTTTTCTATTTTATAAGAATAAGTTAATAAGGTATCTTACTTTATAAGCGCTAACTTTTAGCGTTCTTTATAATAAGGATTTCCTTAACTTTATACTTATTAAAAGATAAGTTATTATAAGAGAAATAGAGAAAGGGATTTAGCTAAAAGTTAGTAAGTAATTAGGATAGTAAAAGGTCGCTAATAGCACGCTTAATAAAATTAATATAAAAAATAAGGTAAATATTAGGTAATATATTAAAAATAATAGTAAGTAGCGTTAATATAGCTATTACCCTATACTTACCCTTAAGGTAATTAAGCTTTTAAAATAAATAGTTAAACTATATATAAGTAAAATTAAGCTATATAAAGTCGCTAATTTAAAACTATTCCGCGGGTTAATAAGACTTATTTAAGGAGTTTTATTACCGCTACTAAGCCTAGGCGATAAAAGCTTATATTAGTTTAACGCTATTATAAAGGAAATAAGTAAACGCTATAGCTTAGCTTTTTAAGGAAAAAATAAGGGCGGCCGCCTTTACTAGCTAATTAAGAAAAGTAATATTAAAGCTATAAAGTAAGTAGTTAGGACTAATATTTATTATAAATAAGTTCTAATTATTTAAAATAAGCTAATAAGTAAATAAATAGCGTAGCTAGTTAAATTATAAGAAAGAGATTATATAATAAAAAATAGCTTATACCTCTTAGTTTATACGCTTTATACTCTTATTAGTTTAAAAGTAATATATTATAAAAAATAGCTTATTAACCTTAGTAAAATAGTAAAAATAAACTAAAAATAGCTTATCTAATTAAAATTATAATTAGAAATTAACTTATAAGGGAAGTTATAAAACTATTATTAGTACTAAATAAAGCGCTTAATATATTACTTAATATTTATAAATATTATAGCTTTAAGCTAAATATATTTTAATAAGCGATTTATAATAATTATTAGGAAATAAGGCTAGGACTTTAAGGTAGCGGGTAGCTTAGTTATAAAGTTTATAAAAAAAGTTATCTAAAACTATTTAGGAGAAGGTAATAGCTAAAATAACCCTTAATAGCGCTAATAATTAAGGTAATCTTTATAATAATAATAATTATAAATAAAATATATTATATTTATAAATATACTATTTTAATAAAACTCGCGTAAAAAAAATATAAAAGTAATATTCTTACTAAAATATCCTATTATAAGAGAATTATAAGTTTATTAGATAAGTATAGTAATTAAAAATTCTTATTTAGGAACTTAAAAATAGCTTTAGAATTATAATTATTTATAAGTAAAGATAGAATAGTTTATAACTTACTTATAAGTACTTATTTTTAGCGGAAACTTCCGAGCGCCTAACTAAACCGCTTAATAGTATATATAATAAAAAGAATTAGTATAAAAAGCCTCTAACTAAAAGTCCTATAAGGTCTTATTATAAAAAGGGGCTAGGGTATTCTAAATAAAAAATATAGCTATAAGGAACTAAGATAAGGCTAAGCTAGATTAAACTAGCTATAACTTAAAAAAGTAGATAAATATAAGCTATATAATCTAACTAAAGCGCTCTTTTATCCCGCGGCGATCTTATTCTCGCTAAGAGAGCGTATTAAGCCGCGACGCCTACGCGCTAGGGCGGTACTAAAGGCGGAAATTAAAAAAAGTAAGCGTCTTAGCCTAACGCGCTTAATATTCTATTATAGCCTTAAGCGTAATAAAATACTTTAAGGCCTTATAATTTATAAGGATAGAGAATAGCTATATAATTTTATATAACTTAGTAAATTACGTTTTAAAGTAAGAAATAATAATAAGAAGCTTTTTATTATAAATTATATAATTTTATTTTATAAGTAAAAGTTTCTTAAAATAATATATAATAGGCTAAAAGATATAGTTTAAGCTAAATTAAAAAAAGTACTTATTAATAGCCTTATTAAAATAATTAGCTTTAATAATAATATTATAATTTAAATCTTACTAAGCGAGGATAGGGGTAAAAATAAATATAAATTTAAGCATATTAAAAATAAGCTAATATTTATTAATTTAGTAAAAAAGCGCGCTATATTTTATAAGCTTAACTAAGAAAGCTATAAAATTTAAAAAATAAAATATAAAGTTATAATAAAAATTAGTAAACTTAAAAAAACTATATATACTTTAAATATAAGTTAGCGCCTCCTATTTTAAAATTATAAAAATTTTAATAAAATTTAGCTATATTTCTTTATTAGCGTAAATAATAAACTTTAAGTATTTAACTTTATAAATAGTAAAATTATATTTATTAAAATTAAGGAAAAGCTTAGCTTAATAAAAATATAAGAATATAATATATACTTTACGCTAATAATTAAAATAGAAACCTCCTAAATAGATAAAAATATTATCTAAATATATTATAATAAAGTCTCCTAAGGAGTTATTAAAAGTAATATTAATATAATACTAAAATATAGTAAGCGTTCTTATAAGGCTAAAAAAGTAAATAAGGTATTTAAATAAACTAAACTAAGTATAGAAAGCTATAAAATATTTTTCGCCTTTTATAATATAAAGCTTATAAAAAGTAATATAAATATTAAATTTCGTAAACTAGTAGGTACTTAAAAGGCTATAAAGCGTCTCCTTAATAAGTAAAAAAAGATAATAATTTTACTTTATTACCTTATTTAAGGCGCGATAATTAATATAAAAGCGCTACTTACCTCCTAGCTTTTTTATAAATAAGATAAGAGTAGCTATAAATAATAAGCTAGCGCGGATTTATCTTTTATTTATTAAGTTAATAATCTATTTCTAAACCTTAAAAAGATACTTATAAAGTATATTATAAAGTAAGCTTTAAAATAAAAAAAGTAAGGAACTATTAAGTTCCTAGCAGAGTTAGATATAATAATTATAATTATTATAATAAAGGGGCAAAATATTAGCTTCTATAAAAGATTAGTTTATAACTAATTATAGCTAGATAGGGGGGATTATAGCGGATATATTTAGGTCTTCCTAATAGCGCTTAGTTATCGCGCGGGGTATATAGCTAGCTTAGGAGGGGGGCTTCTCTCCCCTCTCTTTCCTCTCTTCGATAGCTTTAATTATAACTTTATTTTAGCTTACTTTTATAATCGCCTTAGTAAAACCTTTATATTAATTAAAGCTCCTCTTATTACTAACCGAATATAAAAGTAAGATCTTAGTATAGAATACTATTAAATTTTACCTATATTAAAGCTACTCTTAGCTTATTCCGGCCTAGACTCTTAGCTAGCTATTATATATACTAAATTTATAATTAACGGAGCTATAATTAGGGAGCCTAAGTTTTAGTTTTATTATATTTTTTCTTATCTTAGTATTTTCTAGTAAATATTCTTTTTATATATTATTATAGCTATAGATTTTTCTTACTAGCTTAAAGCTTTTTTAATATACGTTTCTAAGCTTCTTAAGGAGAGTTATAAAAAGCGCTAAGTAGGTTTTTCCTTAGTTAGGATATATTAGGGGCTATTAAAGCCCCTTAAAAAATATATTATAAGGTAAGAATATATCTTTTTCGAAGCTAGACTATTATACTAATCTAACTACGCTAGGATTATTCTATTCTTATCTAAGCTATATAAGGAGCTATAAAAGCGCTTAGATTATAAAAATTAGCTTATAACGTACGTAGCTTTCGCTAGCTTTCTCTAAAGCTTTAATAAAGTATTTAGTTTTAAGAATATTCCTAATACGCTAGTTAATTTACTACCCCTCTTTTTTACTAACCCGATAAATATTACGTTTATATAATCTTATTTTAGTATTATTAAGCGCTAGCGTTACTATTAATATAATTAGATTAGTTATTTTAAGCGTAATTATCTAAAGCTTTATAAGTAAATAGAGATATTAAGGTTAGGGCTTTTTATAAGCGGAGCGGGGTAGTTAGAGGTAAATCCGGAGTATTTTAATTAAGGGGATAATAAGTAAGGAGAGATAAGTATACGTTAGATATTATAGCTTAGATAATTTTTAGCTTTATTATATTAACTTATATAAGAATAATCTATATATAGCTTAAGCGCGTAAATTTATTAGTAAATATATATTATAATTATATTACGCCTTAGCTTATAAATTAGCGCTAGTAATATATAGCGATAAGTATATAGCTAGCTTTACTATTTATTATAATTAAAGTATCTTTTAAGTTTCCTATAACTAATATAATATTATTTAATCTTATATATTAGCTATATAGGTAAATTTTTACTATTAATATATAAGTTTATTAATTTTTACCTTAAGCGGTATTATAATTCTAAGCTTATTAGAATCTTTTTTATAAAGATTAGGGTTTAATTTCTTAAGCTATAAGGAAGCTTTTCCGCCCTCTTATCCTTATCTTTATAAAAGCTATTAAGCTATTAGCTAGGGACTATATAAAATACCTTACTAGCGTAATAATACGTAACTTTTCTATCCTACGCTCTTACCTCCTTAGCTAGCTTAAGGAGGGGGCTATATAAGGGATTAGTTTATAACTAATTATAGCTAGATAGGGGGGATTATAGCGGATATATTTAAGTTTTCTAGATAGCGCTTAGTTATCGCGCGGGGTATATAGCTAGCTTAGGAGGGGGGCTTCTCTCCCCTCTCTTTCCTCTCTTCGATAGCTTTAATTATAACTCTACTTTAGCTTATTTCTATAGTCGCCTTAGTAAGACCTTTATAGCTTCCTTCTTATTAAATAAGTTAGTAAAATCTAATATTTTAAAAGGTAAAAAAAAGCTTATAGTTAAAGTAAAAGTTATAATATATAAAATATAAGAGATATCTTATAAGCTAATAGTAAGGAACTAATAACTAATATATTACTAAGATTTGCGGCGGATAAGGGCTATAAAAACGGAGCCGAGGATAGCTATAATAAAGTAAGTAACTTACTAAAATTTAGAATATAAGATAACTAATCTGCTAATAAAATAAATTATAATTTCCCGCTTATTAAAATATAATAAGATATTATTATACGCTATCTAAAATAAGCTAAAGATTAGGTTTTAAGTAAAGCTTAGGATTATATATATTATTATAAGTAATTATTAGCTATCGATATTAGCTATAAAGTAAATAAGGTAGTAGATAAATAAGTATAGCTTAAAATATACGCGCTATTAGTAATATATTTATATAATAATATAAATTACTTATAAGTAAGAGAGGGGAATTCGCTTAAGCTAATAGCGCTATATAAAAGATTCGCTTATAATAGTGTAATAATTATAGCTATTATTTACTTATATAATAATAAAAAAAATAGAATTTATAAATATAAAAAAAAAGAGGAGGTAAGTTTATATTCTAACTAATATTTATAAAATAATTATTTAGTATTTTATAAGTAATATTATTATAAAAGTCCTCCCTTTATAAAAGACTTAATATAAAGGGGATTTATTTCCCTAATCTAAGGTAAGGTTCTCCTCCTTTTTTATAATATCTATAAAATAAACTAAAAAGGCTAGTAAGGGAGGATTAAGCTTATACTTACGCGAGAAATAGCTAGTACCGCTATAGCAAAAATAGTAGCCTTTAGCGCGCTACTTTATAATCTTATTACTATTAGCCTTAGTTACCTATTAATAAGTCTTATTATTACGGCTATTTTAGCCTCGAGAGGGGGGGCTACTATATTTACTAAAGCGCAGCTAGGTGCTAGTTTAGTATATATTAGTTATCGGGGTATCCTAAGATAGCTTAAAAATAAAAGGTAAAAGCGTCCGGCTTTTATTTTTAAAGCGGAAAAATTTAATATTTATAGTAATAGCGTAGATCCTAGTAATAGTAATAATATACTTAGTTAAGGGAATATTACGCCTTATATAATACTAGTAAAAGGCTAGTATAAGGGTATAATAAAAATATATAACTTTAATCTTATTAGCTTATTTAGTATTATTTATTAAAGTAAGCTTAGCTTTAAAGTAAATAAGGAAATTAGAAAAAAACTTAGAAGCGCCTTATATAAAATATTTAAGCTTTATTATAGCTATTTAGCGCTAATATAAGTTAGTAAATATAATATTAAAATAACTTAGAAAATAATTAAAATTATATTTATATTTAGTACCTTACTTAAAAAATAAAGCTACTTTAGCTTAAACTATAAAAAATAAGTATTAATATAAAAATACTTATTAGTTATAAGTAATATTAATAAAAGCTTAATCTATTTATAGCTTATAAGATATAAGGGAGCGCTATATTAGAAAAAAGTCCTTATTATTATTAAATAGTAATTTAAGAAATAGCAGCTTATAGCGGGGTCGCGACTATTATTACTTAAAGAGCTATATAAATTAATACTATTAGCGTATAAAGCTTTAAAGCTTCGTAATAATAGCTTATTACTCTAAAAGCTAGGCGATAATAGCTTATTAAGTATTAAAGTTATTTATAGTTAAAGTTATTCTATTATAAAAGTCCTATACTCCTTAATATTTATAAAAAGCTAACTTTATTAATATAGAATAACTTAAGAGGTTTTAAGGTATATATAGTATACGTACTTAGGGTTATAGTCTATATATAGCCCGCGCCTATCTTACGCGCGGCGCTAACTAATCGTATATACCTATATATACCCCGCGCTTATAATACGCGCGGACTTAACTAAGCACCCCCTACGTAACTTAGCTATTCGGGCGCAGCCCGAATCCCTTATATAAGATAATATTATTAGTTAAAATACTAAGTTTATTAATATAGCTATAATTTAAATAAAATATAATACTTTATTAGGAATTTCTAATATATATTAAAAGCTTTTAAAAAATTCTATAATTATTTTTAAAATATTATTAGCTTATTTATTAATTTTTAATACTAAATTAAAGCTATTATAATAAATTATAATTATAAAAATAATAACTAAAATAATATTATAATTTCCTTAAGTATATAATTTTATTTTATATATTATTAACTTTAATAAATATATTAAAGCTTTTATTAAGAGGTAGTATTACGCGCTAGCTTTTATAAGGATTTTCCTTAAATATTTTATAGTAATTTCTAAGGATTCCTAACTATATTTATATAACTTTAGAAACCTTATCGTAGAATTACCTAGAAAGGACTTTAAGGGAAATTACTAGGAAATATAACCGCTTTTTTACCCGGATTTCCTAACCCTCTTTTATTTTTACTAGTATATACCTTTATATATTTTACTAAGATTTTATCTATAAGAGTTTTTCCTCCTTTTTTCTTCTTTCTCCTTAGCTTAGAATCTTTATTTATAGTGCTAATATTATTATTTACTTAACGTATCCTAGCTATAATAACTAGGTTATAAATTCGTTTAGATAAGTTACACGCGATAGCTATAAAGGCGGCTAGATATATTAGCAGAAGAGGATAACTGAGTAGCTTTTAGGTAAGTGCGGAGCGGAGTTTAGAGCCGGCTAATAGTAAGTCTAATTAGTATTACTACTAGCTATTTATAGAAGTATTTTTTATATAGCTTAAGTAATAGTTTCTTTAATTAACTTAATAATTTTAAGTAAAAGTTAGGTTTTAGTTTAGTTTAAAGTAATTATATATTTTTTATAAAGTTTAGCTTTAAAAGCTATTATAATATTTTAAGCTTTAAAGAACGCTATAGCTAATATTATTATAATAAGCTTTTTATATAAGTTCTTTAAATTATTATTATTAAGAGTTTATACTTAGTTTATTACTTTATCTATCTTACTATTATTATTATACTGCCCCTAGCTAAACTAGGAATATTATAAGGATAAACTTAGTCCCCGTAACCCCTTATTTATAATTATAAGAGTATCGCCTACTTTTTAGGCCCTAGCCTTAGCCGCTATAAGCGCTATTATTATCTCCTTAATAGTAAATATATTATAGTAAGCGGAATATTAAATAATAAGTCCTATCTTATTATTATAAAAGATTAGTTTATATATATAAGGTATATTTTTCTTATAATTATAAAGCTATTACTAGTTTTTCTTTAAATTTTTCTCTTTAAATAAGAAAAGTTTTTTAAGAATAATATTATAAATAAAAATAAATTAATAATTATAAAATAAAGTAAAAATTCTTATAAAAAAGCTTAGAAAATTTTTTACTTTAAAAAATTTAATTTATATTTTAAATACTATTATTAAAAATTTTTTTTAAAAAAAGTAAAAATTTTATCCGTATTTTAGTTTACTATATTAAAAAAACTTAGTAAGGAAAAAAAGGTAAACAATAAAAAATAATTTATAACTTAGGCTATAATCAGCTTACTAAGCTAAAAATTATTATATAACAGAGATTTTTTTTTTCTTATTAAATTTTTAAATTATTTTTTTAATTAAGCTTTAAAAATAAATATTAGTTTTTTTAATATTTAGTATAAAGTAGTAAATAAAATATTTATTATCTTTTTTAATAATTTATTTAAAAAATAATAGCTTTATAATATAAAGTACTATAAGTAATATGATTCTTAAAAGCTTTTAAAATATAATTATTTATACTTATAATAAATTCTTAAAATAATTATATTCTCTTTATTAATATTCTTATAATAATTATAAAAAAATAGATAAAATTATAAAAAAGTAATTTTTAGCTATAATAATATCTTTTTATAACTTTAAATTATTATTTATTATTATAAAACTTAGAAAGGTTTTTTTCTTATTAATATTTTTAAAAACTTTTTCTAAAAGAAGCTTTATTTTTAACTTTTTATAAAAAAATAAGTAAAATAGCTAAAATTATAAAATAAATACTATTTAAAAGCGGTTTCAATACCGCTTTTTTAAAAACCTAAAAAAATAATTAAAGCTAGTAACTAATTTTTTAGTCTTTAATTAGTTACTAACTAACTAAAAACTAAAACTAACTAACTAAAATTAGTTATTATAGTAACTTTAGTAAGTTAGTAACTAATTTAGTTACTAAAAATAAAGACTTTATTTATATAGTTTTAACTAACTAAAAAAAGACTAAAAAGTTACTAACTAATTCTAAACCTTAATTATAGTTAATATTATTATAATAAGCTTATTATAAGTATCTTTTATATTATTCTTATAAAAGCTTTATACTTAATCCGCCCCTTTATTAATTTAATATTATTATTAAACTATTCCTAGCTAAACTAAAAGTATTATAAGGACTAGCTTAGTCTTTACGCCCCCTTATTTATAATTATAGGAGTATCGCTTACTTCTTAAGCCCTAGCCTTAGCTATTATAAGTATTATTATTATCTTTTTAATATTAAATATAATATCAGGAGCGAATTACTAAAGTTATAAGTTTAATCTTACTTTTATAAAAGGTTAAATTAGAAGGTTTTAAAAAACTATTATAATAATATTAGCTTAAATTAAAGTTAGTTTATTAATATTTTAGCAAATCTGTTTAGTAATACTAATAAAATTAGCTTAAAGTAGAAACCTAAATTTAATAAGCTAAAGAACCTATTTTTATTAATTTAAGGTATTTAATAAATATTATTTTAAGATCTTAGTATATAATTATAAAAATAAGTAAGAGAAATAATTAAGAGTAAGTTTCTTAAAGAAATAAATATTAAAATAATATTTTAAATTTTTAAGATAAATATAAAAATTATATAAAGTTTAGTTATTTTATTATTTAATCTCTTAAAAAATAGCTATTATTATTATATAATATCTAAAGTCTTTTAAGAGATTATATAATTTTTTCTTAAATATAAGCTAGTTACTTATAAGTTAAGCTTATTCTTTAAAAAATAAGCTATATTTATAAAACTAATAATAAATATAAAAGTTTAGATATATATTATTTAAAGCTTTAAGGATTTAATATTATCTTTATAATATCTTTTAAGCTTTATAATAAAAGCGTTTTTTAAATTGTTAAGTTAATCTTAGTATTTTTAAGTTATAAGATATTTTTTAAGTTTAATATTATTTCAAAGTTTAATATCTTTATCCTAACTAAAAGCTAAGGATAAGAAATATTATTAACGCTAGAAACTTATAGCTAAACTAGTAAAGTTTCCCTTAAAATTATAATACTTTTAAAAGTTAATTTTATATTTTTAGAGGAAATTAATAATAAAATTTTAGAATATTTATTCTTATAATATACGGCTAAAAGGAAAAGCTTTTAAAGTTAGAAGATAAGCTATTTTTAGCTAAGTAAAGTAATCTAAAAGGAGGGGAGAAAAGATTTCTAAAAATAATCCTCCGCTTATAAAGGTTAGTTTTAAAATTAAGTAAAATAAATAATATAAAATAGAATAAAAGATAAGAAAGTTATAACTAATTTAGAAAAAAGGAAATGAAAAATAAAATATAAGTATAAGTATCTTTTTAAAAAAAAATTAAAATTATAAAGAAAGCTTAAATAAAATATATAAAGGAAAAAAGATAGTAATACTTAGGATAATAATAAAAAGTAAAAATATATAAATATAAATTCTAAAAGTTTATTTTAAAAGTAATATTAAGAGTAAAGCTAATTTTTAAAAAATTATAATATTAAAAATTATTATAAACTATATATAAGAAGGTTATAATTTAAGAGTAAACTCCTTATAATATAAATTATAATTTAAGAAATCTTATCCTAAACCTTAGTATATTTTAAAAATATATCTTTTATATTTAATTTCTTTATTATAATTAAAAGTATATTATATATTTTTAAGTAGTCTTAAGGTTAAGTTATAATAGCTTTATAATACTAATATAACCTTATAATTATCTCTTAAATATAGTTATTTTATAACTTTATTATACTTTAATTATTACTTTATTAATTGTTTTTTAATATAAAAAATAACTAGCTAAGAATTAGAGCTAAAATAAGCTATAAGCAGTTTTAATATAAGTAAAATTTAATAGCGTTTTATATTAAAATCTTACTTTTATACTTAGTTAGCGGTAAAAGGAGCTTTAATTAATATTAAAGCCTTATAATAAGTAATTACTAAAATAAGCTAAAATAAAGTTATAATTAAGGCTATTAAAAAAATAATAAATAGGGGAGAGAAGCCCCCCTTCTAAACTAATTATATACCTTACGTAATAACTAAGCGCTATTAGGAAAAACTAAATATAGTTATTACTAACCCTCTTATTTAACTATAATTAGTTATAGACTAATTCTTTTTAAGTTTTAAACTTGTTTTAAAGGAAATATTAGCTTTTAAATTACTTATTATTAATAAAGCTATTTCAAGTATAAGATATTAAATATAAGTAAAGTCTTGCTATAAAATAATATACTATTTAAAGAAAAGGTTTTATTTTAAACTTTTTAGTTTTTCTTTTTAAAGAATAAAAAAGAATAAAAGAAAAAATATAAGAATTTACTTATATAGCTTTTTAGCATTAATAATATTATAAATTACTTATTCACAAATATTTACTTTTATAAGCTTATATTTTATGTATCCTTAGTAACTTTTTAAGGCTACTTACATACTTCGGCACCTCGATCCCGGCCTTACCGCTGTTAAGAGATATTATGCTTTATGGCCCCTATTATCCCTATGCATATACTACGTTCGTGGTATTAGCTTTCTTACATTGTGTCTAACTTGTCGTTACCTCGACACCGAACTGATTCATCCATACTCTTCCCAGGCAACATGGCGCAAGGGTAATGACGCTTGCTTGCTCTCGTCTGCAGAATCTATGCGATACTGACTCCTTCTCTTTTCCGCAAGGTTCTCCATCTTTGTCGGTCTCATTGTCATTGCGGCGCTGTGCGCAGTGTCATGGTTCTTCGCACCAAAGGGCGCAAATCAAGTGTATGCACTCAAATCCTCACGGCAAGCTGCTGAAGAAGCGTTGGGCCATGTAGACTAACTACGTCATTGCTTGATTAGTCTATGGAGGTCGAGTCTGATTCTTTCCATCGTCAGCTGCTACATGATGTGGGCTATCACTTTTCTGGCGCAATTAAACCCCCTCATTGTCCCGAAACGAAGCGACTTAAGAGAACAGTTTCTGGAGAAGCGAGGATTCTAGAGTGGCAGCTAGAATGCTGAAATCGCCATCATATGATACGGGTATGATCGAATGCTTATTTAGCGTATGTGGTACGTACGATTCCTCGATGTGTCGCCATCGCAAGATTCCGTAACTGCACATACACACTTCATGGCGTCTGGAGTTCCTGGGCTGTCATTCATTCTGCCTGCCCTTACAACTGGAAGTAAATCACTCGTGCCCGGCAGCGACGTTCGAATAAGTAAAGGAACTTGGTGTGAAAGGGTGACACACAAGTTTATCTATATATCATGCGACCGTTCACACGATCATTAGCCCATGGCCAATTGTCCAGCCCATTCTTTGACTAGGATCACCAGGGCCCAGAGTGCTTTGCCATCAGCAGCCACGCTACTCTCTCCGATTGAATCCACCTCGCCGAGTCCCGCTACAGTCAAAACTACTCGACCCATAGCCCAACGTGATGCCGCTCCAGCAAAGGCTAAAATGCAGGCTGTGGGGTATTTGCAATCTAGAAGGATTCGCAATGCCTCAACGTTGTTGGCTACTACGGCCCATCCCAGAGACCGAGCCGCGGCAGGAACATCGTATTCCCATATCACCATGAGGATAGGGAAAAGTTTCGTCGATGATGAGACGAGAAGGGCCGTCGAAATGGAATTTGGTCTTGTCCGGCGAGCCATTATTCCCAACGAGTGGAGTGGTGAATGTCGAGATGATGCCAAAAAGCGAATGCTGCTATGAAAAGCCGTGGTCGAAAGCGTGCAAAGCAGTACTTATGTGTTGTTAGCACTGGATAACTCATGACCATTATGGCGGATTGAACCGCCAGAGTCAGAAGGAAAGGTCTCAGGCTGACAAAAGAACATGTACTGCAGGACGATGGGTTGTCTAGCGAGTCGCCCTAAATTGCTTTCGCCAGGTGATGTGGCAGGTATCGTCTGCTTCTCTATGCGGGCCCAAGTCAGATACACATCGAAGAGAAGTAGCAAGATCCCAAGGCGTATGATGGATGGCTGTAGTGACGATAGCATCTTTAATCAGCCATTATTTCATGATTCCCGTTAAGCAACAGCATTCGACGCGAGAATGCAGAGGCTGTGTAGCAATAGCAGGTGCGTGTATGATGAGCCAGGACACAGAGAGGTGCTTACATCAAAGCCGTCCCAATCGCGCATCAGGGTGTTGTGCAGCAAATGACGATAAACCTCAATCGGAATCATTAGGACCTTTGACACCCCGTCGCGAAAGGGGACAGGACTGAGACATACTTGCGGTTTGATGAGTACCAGGTCGATGAAGAGGACAATAAAATCATGCTCGACATATTTGTCGCAGAAACGGCCACACTGACGGCATACCGTCAATCGTATGTTGTGACCGGACGACTGATCACCCGCACCAGAATACTTCGTCCATAGCGTCTTCACATAATGTCGACACTCGATACAGATAGGCATTGCATCTGGCTAAGTTAGTGTCCCTGCGGTTGCATAACGATCGGTCTCTGTTCCAAGATAATGATATTATTTAACTGGGGTTTAGTGCTCGTCGTCGGTGATAGACTGACGAGTGAGGATTAAGAGAAATAGACTTTAACCGTCAGCGAGCAATTTAATTAGACGCCCAGCGTCCTTTCGGGCTCCAGGTGAAGCCCACATAGCTTATCTCTAGTTTTTAAGAATAGCAACGCTACCCTCGGGCCCGAATCGCAGTCTCTAGGCTACTAAGTAAGCCTATAAGTATTATAAGTGCGTTAGTAAGAGCATATAATAGAAGTATATTATTTTAACTCTACTTAAATATATATAATAATTATAAGCTTATAAGCTTAGTTATAAGATATTATAATAAAATTATAAAAAATTTATTTTTAAAAAATAATTTTATAATTATATAAGTAATATAAAGCTATTATAACTTAATTATAGAATAATTTATATAATATATAATATATATAATATATATTTAGCTTAAATATATAAGTTTTATTAAAAAATATTTTTAAATTATATTATAATTATAAGGGTTTAGCTTTTATATTATTTATAAGAAGGTAACTTTATTATTTAGAATAAATATAAGAAGCTATAGAAAAGAAGTTATAACGCCTAATAAGGGTAGGTAGCCCGCGCATAGCACGCGCGCGGAAATAACTAATTATTCCTTATATAACTTTGTTATTTAAGCGTAGCTTAAACCCTTTATATACTTTACTACCTTAGGGAAAAAGTATTACTACTTTTAGCGTAAGTATAAATTAAAATAAAATAAAAATTTATTTATATATTTTTTTCTTTTTTTTCTTTTTATATATTACTTATTTTTAAAACACTAATTTTATATACTTTTTACTATTATTATAAAACTAGGATATATTATTTTTTTATTAATATATTCCTTTTTCTTATTAGTACTTATTATATTAAGTTAGCTAATTATATTTAATATACTTAACTTATACTATAAGAAAATATATTTTAAAAGGTAATAGTAATAATAAAAATTTCACCTTATTAATAAACTTATTTTACTTTTATACTCCTTATTTAAATAATTTAATAAATAATAATATAGCTAATTATATATAAGAGTAAATAGCAGCTTATAAGATTTATTATATATAGTAAAGAAAGTGCTTATAAGGAAGGTACTTTTTTTACTATAAATATAGGCTTTTAATAAGCTACTTATAATTTATAAGCTATAATTATTAATAAAACCGCTATAATAAAGGCTTTCTACGCTTATATTAATAATATTCCTAGCTATTATGTTATCTTAATATTAAAGTTTTAAGCTTATATTAACTATTTTCAGATAAATCTTATAGCTATATAACTCTTTTTTTACTTAATAACTAATTTTTTTACTTTTATTATTAAAGCTAACTAGCTTTAATATTTTTATCTTTTTTAATAATACTATTATCTCCGCGTTTATATTAATAATATATTATTTTAAAGTAAATAGCAGTGTATATAAATATTAATAATAATATAATGTGTAATAATAAAAGTAAGTTATTTATAAATTTAACGCGTTTATTTTTTATTATAAAAAGTCTCTTTATTAATAAAAGGAGATGTAATAAAAAATCTTTAACTTCTAATAAAAGCTTTAAAAAGATAGCCGCTAAAGCTATAAATTAAAAAATAAATTTAAAGCTAATTATAATATTTATATAGCTTTTACTAACTTTATTACCTTATTATTATTATTTTATATTTCTTATTAGCTTAACTATATATTTTTTACCTTATCTAATATATATTATTATTAGAATTTATACTAAGGGCCGGAACGGCTTCTAGGACTACTATATATAAAGAGGGGGGAAAAACCGGGCAGGGCCCGGGGGAAAACCCCCTACTTATAAGGTAGGAGCCTAATAGGGCAGGGTCGGTAAGTAGGAAAAAGCGCTACTACGGGCCTCACTTAAGCCTATAAGGCTATGATAAAATAATAGATTAGAATAAGGCTTAGGGGGGTACCTTATAATAATAAGTAGGTTACGTAAGGGTATATACTAAGGTTAGCTAAAAGGTTATAAATTAGTAAGTAAGTAAGGTAATATATACCTTATTACTAAAATATAAATAAATAAAAGCTAGGTAGTATACGGCTTCTTTCCTTTTCTTTTCCCTTATAAGTATACTTATAATTATAATTAATACCTCTATTATAAATAACTTAATATACGCTATTATATAGCCTTTTATTAGCTTAAAACTTAATTAATATTATTATAATAAGGAATATAGAAATTAGAGAAAAGAACTTAATCCCTTATAATATATATATAAGATATATTATATAAGAGCGCTTATACTAAGGATATTCTAGCTATTAAGTATAGCGGAGTAAATATACTTTTTATTTAAAGCTTAGTAAAAATATAAAAGTTAATAATATATAAATCTTATAACTTAAGCGTATATTACTTATATAAAATTAAATATAAGCTATATAGTAGTAAATATTTATTAAATTATAAGTAATTATAAAAAGCTAATAAGCTAAAAATATATAAGTTACTAATAATAAATATAGCTAAGCTTTATTATATATAGCGTAAAAAATATATAAAGTAAGAAAAATAAAGTAATATTAAAGCGCTATTAGTAAAAGTTAAGCACGCTATCTAAGATAAAAATTAATTATTTACTTATAAAAATATATATAATATTAAGTAAGCCTTAACTAAGGCCGCCTCTATTCCTACTAATATAAATAAGGTAATAAGAGTTCTTAAGTTAATATATAATATTTTTAAGTATATTAAAATAGCTCTTAGTAATATCTTAGCTAATATTATTAATATAAGCGAGAAGCTAAGTATAATAATAGTAAGTATAACTAAAGCTATTAATAAGTTAAAATACTTAGTAATTAAGTTAAATATTTATATTAGAAAAAAAGTAACCTTAGCTATAGCTATTAAAAAAGTAATAATATTAGCGCTTACTATTATTATTACCTTAAGATATATTACTTAGCTAAAAGCTAAGTAAAAGATAAGATAAGTATATAATACGGTAAGGGCCTTAAAAGCTTCCTCTAATAATATAAAGCTAGGTCCCGCTAATAGTAATATTATTAATAAAAATAATAGTAAAATTGCTATAATAAAGAACTTAATACTAACTAGAGTTAAAGAGACTAAGTTAGCTAGTAAAGCTAAAAGTAAGATAAAAAATAAAAGGCTAGATAAGGATAAGGCTAAAGCTAAGCGCGGTTATATATTAGTCGGGCTTTAGTTAAAGCTAGCTAAAAAAATATATTTAGCTATAATAATTTTAAACTTTAATAATAATAATAACGATAATAATATTAGTATAAAAGCTACTAAGTTTATTAATATAATAATATTATATATAAGGTAAATATATCTAAGTAAGAGTATAGCTAAGCTAGCTAGCTAAGATAATATAATAAAGCTTATAGCTTAAGGGTTACTAGTTAAGAAAAAAGCTAATTTAAATCTTAGCTATAGTTATTTTTACGCGCTTAGTAAATAAAAAGTATTACTAAATATAGTAATTAAGTTACTATTTATTAAAAAGCTTAAAGGTTACTAAGCTAGCCGCGCTTAAATAATAATAAATAAGTTTAATAATCTTATATTTATAATTATAAATATATTTTTTTTTAATTCGCTAGCTATTTAAACCGATATTATTAAAAAGTAAACGCTAGCTATAAAATTACTAATAAGTTTTTTTAAAGTTTTTTAAGATTATAAGCTTAAAAACTCTTAATATATTAAAAAATAAAATAAAAATAAAATCTAAGTTAATAGCGGCCTTACTTATTATATTAAAAGTATTTACTAAGTTTAAGCTATTATTTACTTAAAGTTTATTAATAACTTAAAGCTAATTTTTTACTTAAGTAATAATAAGAGAGCGGGCCTTATAGCTAAAAGATTCTAATAATATTAATAAAGAAATCTAATCTAATAAAGTAAAAAGCTTAGGTAAGGATAAAGTAAAGGAAATAGTAATTAGATAAGGTAAAAAAGGAAGGATATTTATAAGTTATATAATAATAAAAAAGTTTAGTAAATAGGAGTACGGTAAGTTTAAACTTACGGTAAGTTTAGCGGAGATATATATAAGGTCTTACTAAGGTTAAACTAGTAAAGGTTAATATAGCGTATTATTTACTTTATAATAGTAAGAGTAAAAGTATAATTATTAAGCTTAAGTTATAAGGAGAACTTAAAGTAGAGATGCTATAATAGTTTATCCTTTTAAGTAGCGAGATTAAGGTATCGTAAAAGGAGGTAATACGCGTTTTATAGTCTAGTACCGTATTAATAATTTAAGGTAATTATATTTAAAACTTAGCGTAAGAAAAGAAACTCTTATAGCTTAATTTTACTTATATATAAAGTTAGAAAAAAATCACTTATAAGTAATTATATAAGTGATTTTTTATAATTTTTTTATAATTTAAATTACTTATAAGTGATTCTTTTTATTTATAATTTAAATTACGTAAAAAATTATATTATAAGTGAATTTTTTAAAAAAATTATATGTAGTTTTTTTATAATTGCTTCTAAAAATAGAAGTATATTTTTTTCTAATTAAAAATAATATATAAAGCTTATAAAAGTTTAGAAAAAAGAAAGTTATTATTATTAAAAAAGAAATAAAATTTTATCTTAAAAAAATAAAAAATATATAAATATATAAATAAATAAATATAAAGTAATATATATATATTTTTATATAATTATAGTATTAGATTGATTTTTAGAATTTTTATATATTTTTATTTTTATTTTTAAAAAAATTATTAAAGAATTATAAAAACATTAGTAATTTTACCTTATATAAACTAAATATATTATATAAAGCTAGTTAATAGCTATATAAAGTAAAACTCATACTTATAATAAAGTTAAGCTTTTAAGTAATAAGTAAAACTTTTTTTCTTATTTCTTATAGTTTATTTAATCTTTTTAAAAAGTACTTAAAACTCCTACTTTATACTAAACTCTTAAAAAGCTAATATTAAGATTAACTTATAAATATAAGGTATAAAAATATAATTTTAATTATAAAAAAAACTTTCTAAGAGAAAGATTATTATATTAAAAGATTAATATTATAGCGATTCTAATAAGCTAAAAATAAAATAAAACATGCTTTTTTTACTTTTTAAGAAACCGAGTTTCTTTTCTTACTATAAAACTTTAGTAAATATAAAGGATTCGGGCTGCGCCTAAATAGCTAAGTCACGTAAGGGGTGCTTAGTTAAGTCTACGTATATAACGGGCGCGGGGTATATATAAGTATATACTATTAGTTAGCGCCGCGCGCGGGACGGGCGCGGGCTATATATAAACTATAACCTTAAGTATATATACTATATATAGCTTAGAACTTCTAAAGTTATTCTATATTAATAAAGTTAGCTTTTTATAAATATTAAAAAAATAAGACTTTTATAGTAAAATAACTTTAGTTATAAATAACTTTAATATTTAATAAGCTATTATCGCTTAGCTTTTAAAGTAATAAGCTATTATCGTAAAGCTTTAAAACCTTATATATTAATAATATTAATTTATATAGCTTTTTAAGTAATAGTAGTTATAATTTTATTATAAGCTGCTACCTTTTAGCTTACTATTTAATAATAATAAGGACCTTTTTCTAATATAGCGCTTTTTTATATTTTATAAGCTATAAGCGGACTAAGCTTTTATTAATATTACTTATAATTAATAGGTATTTCTATATTAATATTTATTTTTTATAATTTAAGCTAAAATAGCCTTATTTTTTAAGTAAAATATTAAGTATAAATATAACCTTAATTATTTCTTAAGTTACTTTACTATTATATTTACCGATTTATACTAGTACTAAATAGCTATAATAAAGCTTAAATATCTTATATAAGGCGCTTTTAAGTTTTTTTTTAACTTCCTTATCCGCTTTAAAGCTAAGCTTACTTTAGTAAATAGTGCTAAATAAGCTAATAAGATTAAAGTTATACGCCTCTATTATATTTTTACCCTAGCCTTTTACTAATATTATATAAAGCGTGATATTCCCCTAACTAAGTATATTATTATTATTATTATTAAAATTTATACTATTATTATAAATATTAAGTTATTCCGCCTTAAAAATAAAGACTAAATACCCTTACCTCCTACTTCTAAGCCGCCCTAAAATACTTAGATAACTAATATATATTAAACTAGCACCTAGCTACGCTTTAGTAAATATAATAATCCTCCTTTTTAAAGCTAAAATAGTTATAGTAATAATACTTATTATTAGGTAACTAAGGCTAATAATAATAAGATTATAAGATAGCGCGCTAAGGGCCGCTACCTCCGCTATAGCGGTACTAGCTATTTCTCGCGTAAGTATAAGCTTAATCCTTTTTTACTAGCCTTTTTCGCGGATATTATAAAAAAGGAGGAAAACCCCGCCCTAAACTAAGGAAATAAATCCCCCTTATACTAAGTCTTTTATAAGAGGAAAACTTTTATTATAATATTACTTATAAAATATTAAATAATTATTTTATAAATATTAGTTAAAATATAAACTTACCTCCCCTTTTTCTTTTTATATTTATAAATTTTACTTTTTTTATTATTATATAAGTAAAGAATAGCTATAATTATTATATTATTATAAGCGAATCTTTTATATAATATTATTAGCTTAAGTAAATTTCCTTTTTTTACTTAAAAGTAATTTATATTATTATATAAATATACTATTAATAATATATATATTTTAAGCTATATTTATCTATTCGCTATTTTATTTACTTTATAGCTAATATTAATAGCTAATAGTTACTTATAATAGCGTATATAATCTTAAGCTTTATTTAAAACTTAATTCTTAGCTTATTTTAAATAGCGCGTAATAATATTTTACTATATTTTAATAAGTAAAAAGTTATAGTTTACTTTACTATTAGTTTAATTATTTTATATTTTAAATTTTAGCGAGTTACTTACTTTATTATAGCTATTCTTAGCTTCGTTTTTATAGCCCTTATCTACTACGAATTTTAATAATATATTAGTTACTAATTCCTCGCTATTAGCTTATAAAATATCTCTTATATTTTATATATTAAAACTTTTACCTTAATTATAAGCCCTTTTTATTTTTTAAAATATTAAATTTTATTAATTTTTTAATAAGGAGAAAATAAGTATACTACCCCCTTATTATAATAATTATAATTACTATATTTAAGTATACTAAAAACTTAATAATTCCTTATTTCTTTTACTTTAAAGCTTATTTTATAATATACCTTATAAGTATCTTTTTAAAGTTTAAAAATAAAATATTAACTTAATAAATAAAAGTTAAATTTACGCTAGCTTATTATTTATAGCCGCCCTTATCTTATTTTTAAAAAAGCTAAGAGGCGGGTAGCGCTTTTATATTAATTATCGTACTTTAAATAAGGTAATAAAGTAAAATTATTATCCCCTTTTACTTATTTAAAAGATATTTTATAGCTTTTTTAATACTCGCTAGTTTACGAAACTTAATATTTATACTACTTTTTATAAGCTTTATATTATAAAAAGTAAAAAATACCTTATAGCTTTTTATACTTAATTTAGTTTTTTCGAATATTTTACTTACTTTTTTAGCTTTATAAATATATTTATTATATTTTAATATTATATTAATATTATTTTTAATAATTTTTTAAAAAACTTTATTATAATATATTTAAATATTATTTTTATTTATTTAGGAGGTTTCTATTTTAATTATTAGTATAAAGTATAAATTATATTTTTATATTTTTATTAAGCTAAGCTTTTCCTTAATTTTAATAAGTATAATTTTATTATTTATAAAATTAAGTATTTAAAGTTTATTATTTACGCTAGTAAAAAAGTATAGCTAAACCTTATTAAAGTTTTTATAATTTTAAAATAAGAGGCGCTAACTTATATCTAAGGAATATATAGTTTTTTTAAGTTCGCTAATTTTTATCGTAACTTTATACCTTACTTCTTAAACCTTATAGCCCTTTTAGTTAAACTTATAAAATATAGCGCGCTTTTTTACTAAACTAATAAATATTAGCTTACTTTTAATATATTTAAGTTTATATTTATCTTTACTTTTATCTTTACTTAGTAAGATTTAAACTCTAATATTATTATTAAAGCTAATTATTTTAGTAAAATAATTAGTAGGTATTTTTCCTAATTTAGCTTAGATTATATTTTTTAGCTTATTATATATTATTTTAAAAAACTTTTACTTAAGGAATAGAATTATATAATTTATAATAAAAAACTTTTTATTATTATTTCTTATTTTAAAGCGTAGTTTTCTAAGCTACGCGGAGTTATCTAGCTATTTTTTATCTTTATAGTTTATAAAGCCTTAAAGTACTTTATTATGCTTAAGGCTATAATAAAACGTTAAGCGCGTTAGGCTAAGATACTTACCTTTTTTAACTTCCGCTTTTAGTATTATTCTAGCGCGTAGGCGTCGCGGCCCGATACGCTGTCCTAGCGAGAATAGGCTTGCTATAGGATAAAGGAGCGCTTTAGTTAAATTATATAGCTTATATCTTTATAAGTACTTATAGCCTCCTTTAAATAAATATAATTAGTTATTTATTTATAATTTATTATAAGATAGGATAAAAATTATAAAACTTATAATATAATATAATATTATTTATTTTTTAAACTTAAAAACTTTTTTAATTTAAAAGAAAAAATAGTAAAAATAATAATACTATTTTAAAAAAAAATATATATAAGAGGAAAATCTAAGAAAGTATAAGAGATTAGTTTATAACTAATTATAGCTAGATAGGGGGGATTATAGCGGATATATTTAGGTTTTCCCGATAGCGCTTAATTATCGCGCGGGGTATATAGCTAGCTTAGGAGGGGGGCTTCTCTCCCCTCTCTTTCCTCTCTTCGATAGCTTTAATTATAACTCTATTTTAGCTTACTTCTATAATCGCCTTAGTAAGACCTTTATATTAATTAAAGCTCCTCTTACCGCTAACCGAATATAAGAGTAAGATTTTAGTATAAAATATCGTTAAATTTTACTTATATTAAAGCCGCTCTTAGCTTATTCCGGCCTAGACTCTTAGCTAGCCGCTATATATACTAAATTTATAATTAACGGAGCTATAATTAGGGAGCCTAAATCTTAGTTTTATTATATTTTTTCTTATTTTAGTATTTTCTAGTAAACGTTCTTTTTATACGTTACTATAGCTATAGATTTTTCTTACTAGCTTAAAGCTTTTTTAGCGTATATCTCTAAGCTTCTTAGGGAAAGTTATAAGGAGCGCTAAATAGGTTTTTCCTTAATTAGGATATATTAGGGGCTATTAAAGCCTTTTAGAGAATATATTATAAGGTAAAAATATACCCTTTTTAAGGCCGGACTATTAAATTAGTCCGACTATACTAGGATTATTTTACTCTTATCTAAGCTATATAAAAAGCTATAAGAGCGCTTAGATTATAAAAACTAGCTTATAATATACGCGGCCTTCGCTAGCTTTCTTTAAAGCTTTAATAAAGTATTTAGTTCTAAGAATATTCCTAATATGCTAGTTAATTTACCGCCCCCCTTTTTTACTAACTTAATAGATATTGTATTTATATAATCTTATTTTAGTATTACTAAGCGCTAGCGTTATTATTAGTATAACTAAATTAGTTATTTTAAGCGTAATTATCCGAAATTTCGTAAGTAAACGAGGATATTAAGGTTAAGGCTTTTTATAAGTAAAGCAGGGTAGTTAAAGGTAAATCCGGAGTATTTTAATTAGGGGGATAACGAGTAAGGAGGGATAAGTATACGCTAAATATTATAGCTTAGGTAATTTCTAGCTTCGTTATATTACCTTATATAAGGGCGGTCCGCGCGTAGCTTAAGCGCGTAGATTTATTAATAAATATATATTATAATTATATTACGCCTTAGCTTATAAATTAGCGCTAATAGTATATAATAATAAGTATATAGCTAGCTTTATTATTTACTATAATTAAGGTATTCTCTAAGCTTCTTATAACTAATATAATATTATTTAATCTTATATATTAGCTATATAAGTAAGTTTTTACTATTAATATATAAGTTTATTAATTCCTACCTTAAGTAATATTATAATTCTAAGCTTATTAGAATCTTCCCTATAAAGATTAGGGTTTAATTCCTTAAGCTATAAAGAAGCTTTTCCGCCCTCTTATCCTTATCTTTACGGAAGCTATTAGGCTATTAGCTAGGAACTATATAAAGTATCTTACTAGCGTAGTAATACGTAACTTTTCTATCTTACGCTCCTACCTCCTTAGCTAGCTTAAGGAGGAGGCTATATAAGGGATTAGTTTATAACTAATCGTAGCTAGATAAGGGGGATTATAGCGGATATATTTAGGTTTTCCCGATAGCGCTTAGTTATCGCGCAGGGTATATAGCTAGCTTAGGAGGGGGGCTTCTCTCCCCTCTCTTTCCTCTCTTCGATAGCTTTAATTATAACTCTATTTTAGCTTATTTCTATAATCGCCTTAGTAAGACTTTTATAGAAAGGCTTAAATAGGATAAAAAACCTTTTTATTAAAATAAGCTTATTTTAAAAATAATAAACTAGTAAGATTATAAAAGGTAGCGCTATTTAATTTTTTAGTAAAGATATTTACTATATTATTTTTACTTTTAATATAATAAATATTTATAAGCTTATTTTTTAAATCTTATTTTAAATAAAAATAAGTAAGGTTAATATACTTTAACTATTTATAAAATTTAGGATTTTCTACTAGCCTTAAAGCTATAGTATTATCTATTAATAAATAAGGTATTATAGTAAGTATTTTAATATCTAAGCTATTATTTATTAATAAACATAGCTTATTAAGGTATAAGGCTTCTTTATTAGCCTCTCTTAAGCTTATTAATTTAGCCTTATAGCTACTAAGTGCTATAGCTTCTTATTTAGTATAGGACTAGCTTATAATATTATTATATATAAAGAAATAATAACTTAAAATACTTTTTCTTTTTATTAAATTAAAGGCCTAGCTAATATCTAAAAAACCTTTAATATAATAACTATTATAAGGTATATTATCTTTATATATAATAGCCTTATTTAGATATTTATTTAAATATTTCTAAATAGTATTTAAAATATTTATATATATAATATTAAGTTTACTATTAAATCTAATATAAGATATAATAAAATATAATATATTAGGTCTTATTTATAAGGCTAAATATAATAAAGAGCTTATTTTCTTTTAATATTATAATATTATTTCTTTATTAAGCTATGTTATAGCTTTCTTTAATTTATTTCTAAGCTTCGAAGGTATATCTAAATAGCTTTTATATTCTTTATTTAATTCTTTAAGCTTATTTTTAATATATATTTCTTAGGTTATTCTTAGCATATTACTTTACTTATAAAAATAATATATATACTTAAAAAGTCTTATAAATAGCTTAGATTTTATACTTTTAAGTTTTTATTTAATTTTTATAATATACTTATTATAATATTATTATTCTTAGCAGCTACTAGTATATTTTAACGTATATTACTAAGGCTATTATTAGCTTTTTATTTATAAATACCTTTTTATCTAATAAAAAAGGGAAAAATCCCTATTTTTTTTAGCGTATTAGCTAAATAATTATATTATAGTTTAGGACTTTATTTTAAGCTATATAGCACTTTTCTTAATTTTAAAACTAAGTTATTAGTTTTAATTAAGTTTTTATAATTTAAAGGAAGCTTTATATTATTTTTATTATAATAATTCTTTATTATAAATTCCTCGAATTTAACAGGCAGTTTTATATAGATTTTAATGTCTATTTTAGCGTAAATAAAAGTATTCTTTATATTATATTACTTTACTATTAAATTATTTTATAAAGTTATTAATAATAATAACCTTATACTTTTAGGTTAAGCAGTAGTAGAAAAAGTTTCTAAATAATCTAAGCCGTATACCTAATTAAAGCCTTATATTATAAATCGGCCTTTATATTTAGTTATATTATTATTATTCTTCTTTTTAAGCTTATAAACCTAACAGCCCTTAAAAGATTTCTATTCTTAAGTATTATTTTAATTTCTAAAGTTTCTTATTTAATTAATTTATCTATTTTAGATTATATAGCCTTTTTCTAATCTAGATTATAAAGGTTATTTAAAGCTTATTTTATTATATTAAGCTTTATAAAATTTAAATTTTCTAGCATATATAAAATAGCTATAATATTCTTTTTTTAGAATAGTATTAATTTTAAGGTAAGATTTATAGTTTTTTAATTCTTCTATAAGCTTTTTAAGTATTCTTACTTTTATAAAAGGTAAATCCTTTATTTTATTATTATTATTATTTTTACTACTATTATATTCTTATAGTAATTATTTATTAGCTAATTTTACTATTTCCTTCTCTTTTTCTACTATAAGAGATTAAGTTATAAAAGGAATAGTATTAAAATCTAGCTATATATTATTTTCTTCTTCTTAAATATTATTATTATCCCTTTATATAAAGTTATTTTCTAAAATAACTATATCTTATAAGTAAATTATAGTTCTTTTATAAAATCCTTAATCCTATAAGTATTTTCTAAGTAGCTTATAGTAATTTCTTTATTAGCTTAAAAGTCTAATTTAATACTAAGATTTGTATTTTTATAGTAAATAATATTATAGAATATTTTAATTTTACCTAATTCTTTAATAGATAAAGTAGTATTATTTTTTAATTTATAAGGACTTAAGGAGTCTTATAGCCTAATTTACTATATAGAGACCTATTATATAAATAAGTAATAGTAATAATAGCTTCCCCTTATAAATAATAGGGCAGTTTAGCTATATATAAAATAGTATATACTTTATCTAATAGCAGTTTATTAATTCTTTTTATTTTACCATTAGGATCCTAAGTATTAGGCGGGCTAGTATTAAAAATAATACTTTATTTTATATAATAGTCCTTTATATTATATATAAATTCCTTACCGTTATCTATAAAGACTTACTTTTTTTTAATTTTATTATTATTATTTTTAACCCTTATTTTATAGTTTATAAATTCCTATAAAGTACTATCTTTACTTTTAATAAGTGCTATATTTAGCAATCTAATATAAGAGTCTAAAAAGGTAATAAAATATATATATTTACTATAAGTAGGAATTTTAATAAAACCTTAAATATCTATACTTATTTTTCTAAAGTAAGTATACTATATAGTAGAAGCTTTCTTATTAATCTTATTAGTTAATTTAGCTTATATATATCCTCTATATTATTTTACTTACTTAATTCTATTATAATTAAATTTAATAGTATTATTTTTACTTTTTAAGAATCTTATTAAAATTTTATAATTATTATGCCTTAGTCTCTTATATTATAGAAAGAAATCTATTTCTTTACTAGTATTTAATATATATTTTTTATTATTTATATTTCTTTTAAGCTTATTATACTTATATTTAGTAATTAAGTAAGGTAAATAATAAATATTATTATATTTATAGCTTTTAGCTATTTCTCGATTATTTATAAATAATTATATTATTTCTATAAAAATTAAAATATTAATTTTATTAAAGTAAGATTATAATAATATATTAATACCTAATTTAGGTATATAAAATATGTTACTTAATTTATAATATTATTTACTATTTTTTAACTAGAAAATAACGTTTTTAGATCCCTTTATTATTATAGTATTTGCTTTTATTTATAATATTATTTATTATCTTTAAACTAGAAAATAATATCTTTAAATCCCTTTCTAATTATAATATTTACTTTTCCCTATTATACCTTTATACTAATAAGCTTATAATTAATTAATAAGTCTTTATTAAATATTATATACTTTATTATACTTATATAATATATTATAAATAAAATATATTATATTTTTATTACTATAAGTATTAGAGGTAAAAAATAGAATTTTATATTAATCTTAATTTATTATTACTAATATTTAAATTTATAAATTTTATAATATTATTATTAGTTATATTATTAATAAAAGGAAGAAAGGTATTATTTACCTATATAGGGATATTAATAAATTCGACTTCTTCGTTAGAATTAGATTATTCTCTTTATTCTTCTTCGATCTCTTCTTTATTTAAATTTAATTTAGTTATTTAATCGTTTTTCGTAAGAAGGACCGTTTTCTTAGTTATTTTTCAAGCCGGTTTATAATAAGGATTTTTCATCTTCTTAAGAATAGGACCTATAGGAGATTTATAATAGCTATAATTTTTTCCTTTATTTTCCTCTCTTTCTAAGCTTTAAATAAAGCCTTAAAAGAGATATATTTTTCTCTTCTCTTTTAAAAAGGTATCTTTTTATTCTTACTAATTAGAGGCTTTATAGGGGTATAGGTATTAGTATAAATCTTCTTTATGCCCTTTATTTTTATAATTTAGGTAAAAAATAATCTATTTCTTTTACTTATAAAGCTTTTTACTTTTATAAGAGGTATTTAAAACCTTTTTAGCAGAAGAGGCGTTTCTTTTCTCTTTATTAATAAGGGACGAGAAAAGGGTCTTAAAGGTATAAGCTTTTTTATTACTTTATAAAGCTTATATTATATTTATTATAAAGCTTTAATATTTATTTTATAAGCTTATAAGCGTTAAGCTTACTATAATAATATTAGGTATTTTAATATCTTTTAAAAAAAGTTCTTTATAGCTTAATTTTATCTTATTAAAATAAACTTTTATATTCTCTTTTATATAATATATATTAAATAAATCCCTTATAAGAAGGAAATTCTATATAAAGAAAAAAGGATTATAAAAGTTTTTTAACTTATTTTAGGTTAACTTTTATATATTCTACGGATCCCGCGCTTAAAGCGACGCGGATACGGATTTCTTATTCTTATATTATAAGCGGACTTTACTCTTTCCGTTACCCCGTAGCGATAGCCTTAAGCTACGCCTAGAGCGACTCTAGGGGGGAGGGTAACGCTATATAGGTTAATCGTAACTACGAAAATTTTTTACTTAGAATATAACTTTACTCCGAATTATAATAAGCTTAGATTTAAGGGTTTACTATACTTTTTACCTTATTAGAAGCTAAGGCGAGTATTAATAAGATTATTTCGAGGGACGCCTTAGTTTTTATATAAGTAATTATTAAATAAGTAGCGGAGTCCGAGAGGGTCTAGGGAGGCGCCCCCCTTACTCTAACTTTATTAATTAGTAATATTTTCTTAGCTATTACGGCCGCGGTTTCCTCTCTTTTTTATAGCTTTAAAAGGAGCGGAACTTTTTTAATATAAGCTATAATTATAGCTAAAGCGCTAGAGAAAATTATTAAAAAATAAGTTTCCTAAATAATATAAGTATTAGCTTATAATTTACTTTAATTTTATCGCTATTTTACTTTAAGTTTAAGGCCTTAAGGTAATTATAATAAATATTAATTATAAACTTTATAAGTAAAGCTAAGCTTTTATAATAAGGAAATTACTTAATAGTAATATTATAATAATATTCTAAAATATTATTTATAAGCTTTAGTTTAATTTAAAATAATTTTATATTATTTTTAGAGAAAAGATACGCTTAATTAGTAAAAATTATACTCTTATTATAAAAAGGGTATTAGCGCGGGCCTTATAATAAGGCGGTAAAGAAGCTTTTTAAAAAAAGATTAAGTTATCGAATAAAATTTTAGTAATATAATTATATATAAAAAGATATTATTTAGGGACTTAGTAAAGTTCTTTTATAATTATTATTAATAGCGTAATAGATATAAACTAAATTTATAATAAAGGTATAGTAATATAAGCGAAGATTTTTAATATAAAACCTTATAAGCTAAAAGTCTAACCTTAGTAATATTTTAAATATTACTAGCTTAAATATATTACTAAATATTATATAGTAAAGCTATAATATAGCTAATACTCCGCTTTTCCGTATATAAAAAGTAAGTTAGCTTATTTTATAATATATAAAAAAAGATTATATTACTACCCTCTCTATTAAGGGACTTACCTTAAGTAAAGTTAATTTTACCTTAAAATAAGAGTAGCGTAAGACCGGGCGAAGGATATTTATATTTCCTAACCTTAGAGATTTATAGATCGGAACTCCGTATATACCGCCCCTCCTCCCCTTTTAGCGCTAACTAGAATCTAATAATAGCTAGGGCGGAAACGTTAAAAAGCGAATATAATAGCTTCGTCTCTAACCCCCTCTCTAAACTTATCTATAGCTTTATTACGATAATTAGGCCGCTTTTCGGAACTAGCTATTATAGGGTCTATTATAAGCTAATAAAACCTCTATATATTCCTTAATTATATTAATAAAGCCTTAATCGAATAGATTATTTAAGATACTATAATTAAGCGTAGAGATTCGGTTTATAGTAATAATAACGCTTAGAAAGATAAGTAGCTATACGGACTTTATACTAAACCTAGACTACGCGTACTCTTATTACCGCGGACTCTGCTCCGGAGGATATATCGGCTTCTTAATTACTTATTATTACTAAACCTATCTAAGGTATAAAGTGCCGGGTACGGACCTAGTCCGGCCCTAAACTAAAGTAACGCTTAAGGGGAGGGTTTTACTCTAAGTTCTCCGGTTTTTCCTACTCCTAGAATATATATAGGATAGTTCTAAGCTATATTAAGCATACTAGCATATAAATATTATTATTATAACCTATTTTAGGTAATTTTAATATCTTTAATATATTTTATTTATATTAAAGGACTATTATTAATAAATAGCTTTATAAGGGCTAAGGCGTTTTTAGTTTTAATCTTATCTTTTTATTATATTATAAGTTAAAGTTTTTTGCAAATAAGAGTATTCTCTTTTCGAAAAGCTTATATAAGATAATTCTTAAAGCCTTAAAGCTTAGAAAAATTATAGCAAACTTTTAAAAATATATTTCTTAGCTAAAAATAGCTTATTTATTTAATAGTATTTTTTAGATTTTATTTTAGATTTTTTATAGCTTTTTAAAGTAAAGAGAAATTACTATTATATAAATATAGATAAAAGTTTAATAGCACTTTAATTAGTTTAAAGTTAGGAAGATAATTAATTATCTAATAATAAAGATTTAAATAATAAAATTATTAAATATAAAAGCGCGTTTAAATTAAATTAGAATAATAATAATTTTATAATAATAGGTTAATAATAGAATTATTTAAAAAGTAAGCAAAAGAGTAAGTAATTAAATTATTATCTACTAAGTAATAGGAAAACCTCTTCTTTAAATACTTAATTTCTTATAAATATAGTAACGTTTCTAGTTAGGAAGGGGGTTATTTTATACGCCGGAAAATAATAAATTTAAGCATATTTTTAGAAGTCTAGAAAGTATTATAGTTAATTTAATATTTAGCTTTTTATATTATCTATTTTCGTAAAATCTAGAAACGCTAACTATAATAAGTTTATATAAGGTTTTAAAAGTTTATATTATTCTTAGCTTTTAAAGGCCGGAGCCTTATAAAGCCTTATTTATAAGTATAATAATATATTATATTAGTGCTTTTAAGGTATATAATAATAACCTTAGTTATTTAATTATATAATAAATATAGTAAAATACTAAATTCTCCATATTATATTATAAATTAGTTATTATATTTTTATATTTATTATTTATATTCTTATTACTTATTATAAAGAATAAAAAATATTATTAGCACTTATAAAAATTAAGTATAGTAAAAAAACTTAATATTAAAATTATTTAATTATTAATTAAGTTATTTATAATTTTATCTTTATAAATAGCTATATTATTTATAATATTAAACTTTTTATAATAATAGGATAGGACTTATTATTTAATATTCCGCTCGCTTTAATATATTTATTATTAAGGAGATAATAATAGCGCCCGCGGCGGCTAAGGCCGGGGCCTAAGGAGCGGGCGATACTCCTATAATTATAAATAAGGGGTCGCGGGGACTAACTAGTCCTTATAATATCCCTAGTCTAGCTAAAAGTAATATAATAATAATATCGAAATAGATAGAGTAATAGACTAAGTATAATATTCTAGCGATAGCGATATAAAAGATACTTATAGTAAGCTTATTATAATAATACTAGCCGCGGCGTTTTCCGAAATATAGAATATTATAATAGCTTTTAAGGCTAAACTTTATAAGAAATATATAGCTACCTTAAACTAAACTATAACTTAACTTTTACTTAAAATTATTAGATTAATTAAGAAAATAGTTACTAAAGCTATATAAAAAGCCTTTCTTTTAACTATTAGCCCTAATATTAATTAAGCTTACCTTATATAAGCTTCTATAGCTACTAATAAATATATAATAATTAAACCTATTTTAAGCTACTTTAATAAAGAAGTTACTATATTTATAAAAAATATTATAATTAATATAAATACCTTATAACTAACTTTATAAAAGATTATATAAGCTATAAATATAATTTTAAAATATAACGCTATATTAGTAATATAATAGCTTCCTAATAAAGATATTATAGTTATATTCTATTTAGAATATAAAAGGCGAGTAGCTTTAGTTAAGTAAATTCCTATTATTTTTAATAAGGGAGCGGTTTATAACTAGAGGACTTACTTTATTATAGCGAAGAGAGTATATATAGAGGCCGCTTATAGCGACTAAAATATACTTATATAATAAATTAAAAAAGTTAATAAAATTAAAATTACCTAAGTTTAAGCTCTCTAGCTTTATAGTAAGGGAGCTACGCGTATATACCTTATATTAAGAGTTACTAATATAATAAATATTAATAAATTTATATAAAATAAACTTATTATAAATATAGAAATCTCCTATATTAAGGTTTATAATAACGCGGTATAGCCTTAATAATATTATTAATTCGGATATATAGTAAAATATTATAATAAGTAATTACGCTATAGCTTTTATATAGCCGCGATATACTTAGAAAAGAAGGGTATATACTTAGCCCTAGCTAAAAATAAAGCTAGAAGCTATATCTTTTATAAAAAATACTATACCTTATAATCCCGGAACTATTTTACTTTAAAAGCGTATTAAGATTAAGTATATAATAACTACGCTTATTAATTATATAAGTTTTAAGATTACTTATAGCTAACCTAATCTTAGTTTAGTAATAGCTTTATTAAGGTTTAATCCCGGAAGTAGTCTTTCCCGCCCCTATTATAATTATAAGCTATAATTTAATTTAATATAAATAAAAACCTTAGCTTAGTATTAAAGAGAGGCTATAGTAGGATTAATATTACTTTTAGTGCCCGAGGAGGATAGGGAGCTAGTAAGGGACGAGAAGCCCCCTTACTTACCTTAATATAATTATAAACTTTTATCTTATCTACTTTTAATAAAAATTAAAATCTTTTTTTAGAATATATAAAAGCGTAATTATCTTATATATATAGCGTTTTATAACTTAGTTAGCTATAATCTTATTTATATATAGGAATTATAATATAACTAATTCGGTTACTTATTATTTTTAAGTATTTTACTATATAAACTTATTAATTCTAATAGCTAAGTAATTCCTTATTTTTATAAATAACTAAACTTTTCCTTTTAAACCCCCCTTACCGCTCCTAATATAATATTAATCTTTTTCTATACTTTACTTTTATTATAAATTATATCTATTTACTTACTTTTATTAGTAATTAAGTTAAGTCCCTTTTTTTAAAAGAATATTATTTACCCTAACTTTAGCTTAATAGCTACCCTCCTATATAGCGATTTTAACTTTTATTACCTATTCTAAGATTACTATAAATAGTTCTCTTTTAAGGTATTTAACTTTCTTAAGCTAGTAACCTTATACCCCTTAGTAAAATTACTTAAGAAATATATAATAAGCGAACTAATATTATTAACTTAGCTTAAGCTACGCTTAATTACTAAGTAATATATTAAGGGAATAACCTTAACCTTATTAGCTTTAATTATATCTTATAAGTTATCTTTATTAATATTAACTTTTATTTTAATATAACTTTAATTAAAATATAATACTCCTTTTACTTAAATATCCTTATAGCTAAGGTATAAAACTAACTTAAACTAAACTTTTACTTTATTATAATACCTAAAAAGCTTAAAAACGTAGTCGCTTTATTTTATAACTAACTAGAAATAATAATAAAGATAATAATATTATTACGCGTTTAAACTTACTTTATAGCGTAAAAATAATAAAACTAGGCGATAACAGCTATTATAGTAGTTATAAAAAAAGCTTAGCGCTATTAGTATATTAATTTTACTAACTTTTATTAATAAGATTATTAAAAAGCGATAAAAGTATAGAAAATTATAATTAGCGCGGTATATTATAACGCTTAGCGTAATTTCCTTAATAATATCTTCGTAAGCTTATTAACTTTTTAAATTATAAAACGATAGGCTTAGCTATAAAGCTAGGCCGCGCTAAAGCTAATATATATCCTTATATTTTAAAAATACCTAAATTTAATATTAATAATTACTTTTTTTAATAAACTAACTTTACGTAGCTAATAATTCTTCTTAGCTTTTATTAATATAGCCTCTTTACTTATTTTAAATAATCTTTTCCCCTTTTTTTATATCGAGCGCGCTATTACTATAAAAAACGTTTATTTTGCCCTTTTCTCGATTATTTCTTAGAAATTAGCTAGCTTTAATAAGATTCTAGTTAGCTTCTTAAAAAGATATAAACCCCCCCTTATCTAAGTTTTCTAAAAAATCTTCTAAAGCTATATTAATAATAGCTATTTTTTATTATAATTTAAAATCTCTAATATTATAATTATTTAGAAAATAAGTAAGCTATTAGCTATATATTATACTTTAAGTAAATATAAGCTAATTTTACTCCTTAATATAATAGGGAAAGTTTTAAAAATAATTATAGCTAAGAAGATTATATTAATAGTAAAGGAGGCTTAAATCCTCTTAAATAGCTAAATAAGTAATAAGCTATAACGCTTTACTTATATAATAATTCTTATATTTATTAAAATAATTAAGATAATTAAAATTAAAATAGCACCGCTTTACTCCTTTTACTAAACTTTACTAAAGCTTTTAATTATATTTTTTATAGTAAGTTAATTATTATTATAAACTACTTAAGCTTCCTTAAATAAGTTATAGTATTTATCTAATTATACTTTATAAACTATATTTTAAGATTTAAATTTAATTATAAACTAAGTAATATTTTTCGATTTAATAAAAGGTCCCCTAAAGGTTTCTTATATTACTAGTCTTCTTTCTCTTATATATATCTTTACTATATTAACGCTTAGGCTTAGTATTAAGTCTCCTTATAATAAGATTTATAAATAATACTAATATTTTTAATATTAGGCGCGATAAGGCTTAAGTATTACTTTAATATTAGTATATATAGCGAATTTATAAATAATAAGCTTTAGAATATAAAATAACTTTTTAACTAGCTAAAAGTAAGTTAATATTTTTTATAAAAGTAAGGTTAGCGGATATAGCTAAGCTTTAGCTTAGAGCTATAATAATATAGCTAATATAAGAAGCGCGACTTTTAAAAGTTTAGCTATATTATAAGCTATATTAAAAATCTTACTTTTTAAAACTTACTACTAAGCTTAGGCGCTAATACTTAGCCCTTACTAAGATTATAGCGTTAATATAAAGCTATATCTTATTAAAGGTAAGGGAAATTTATATTAAAGCTATTAAGTTAGCTATCTTATTCGGTATAACTTAGTTTACCTTATTAATATAGCTAAAAGGGAAGCTATATAGCTTTATTATAAAAACCTTAGCTATAAAATAATCTAAGTACCTCTAAGTTATTACCGAAGCTTATAAGGCTACTCTTATTTACTATATTAAGGTAATAGCTTTTATCTTATCTTTTAACTTTTATCTTACTTATTAAATAATATATACTTATTACCGCTTATAATATACTAAAATAGTAAACTTTATTTATATTATAGTAGAAAGGGTAGCTAGGTAAATATATTATAAACGTAAAAAACGCCCTTATTAGAGAAAATACTAAGTATTTTAAAGCTTAGAGAACTTCTATATAATATAAACCGGCCTTAAGCTAGTAATAAAGCGTAGGCGACGTAACTTTAATATTTAACTTTACGATAAGTAGCTCCTCTATTAGCACTCTAAGAAAGGAAAGTTAAAAAAATATAAGTAATTATATAGCTACCTTATAAATAAGCTATTATAGCTTAAAGTTAGCTCCGCCTTATATAAATATAAGGGGCTTCCTAACTTTATTAATATAATATTTATATAGCTTAGGATTAAATATATTAGACTTAATTTATTCCTCTAAGCTTATAAGATACTTAGGGTAATATTAAAGCGGTACGTATATAATAATAATAACGAAATAATCTTATATATCTTTATTAACTATACTTTTACTTATAAAGATAGGCCGCTTTTTAACGCTAATAAGCGCCCGATATAAGATTAGCGAGACCTTATTAGAGCACTTAATAACTTTTAATCTATAACGTAACTTATATATTAGTTTTTTTTATTAAGGAGATTTCGCTAATTTAACCTTATATTATTATTTTATAAGGAGAAGAATAATAGAAACGCTAACCTTAATATAAACGCGTAATAATTACTATATAGTAATATATTATTATTTATTACTTTACTAACCGCTTACTTAGCTCCGAGTTTTTATTATTTTAACTATATATAAGAATTAATTTAACCGCGTAAAACGCGGGAATATTTATAATTATTATAGTTATAGCTATAGCCGTAGCCTTAACTATAATTATAAGTATAACTTAAAGTAATTATTACTAGCTTTTACTATTCCGTACTAAACGTAATATAGTTATTATCTAATATTATAAAATTCTTATTATTAGATTACTTATTAATAAGATTATCTTAAATAAAATTAAAAATCTCCTCGTAAGGAGGCGGCGCGGTAGCGTTATAAGCGCTTATAGCACTTTTAATAATAGCGGGAGCTTCCTTTATAGTAGGGGCGGGAGTAATATTAAATATAATAAAGTTATTAATTTCTAACTTTAACTTAAACTTAATAAGTACCGGGGTAATAAAAGTTCTAATAATAAGTAAAGGTATAGTAAAAATAGAAGGGCGGTTATAAGGCGAAAAAGTCCCTTATAACGCTATTTTATTCTTAGCTATATAGTAAATATAATATAATTTATCTATCGCTTAATTATAAAAATTAATTAATTATATATAAAAGATATATTATTTTTAAGTTTAAGCTATAATAGCTATAATAATATAGTTAATATTAGTTAAACTCTTAATTATTTTAATAATAAGATCTTTACTAAAAGCGAGAGGCTATAAGCTTTAAAGCGGTATATAGCTAATAGCTGCTTAAATAACTTAATTAGCATAAAAGCTATTATAATACGCGATAGCGTAAGTTTCCTTAACGCGCTAAATAGTATTTTTCTACTACCCTTATTAATATAAGACTTACCTTAAATTTACTATAACTTTAGTTTTAATTTACTAATTAAAAGTTATAGCTAAAGCTTAGCTTATAAGCTACTTTAACCGCGGCGCGAATAGCTTTTATTATAGCGGAATTAGTAATTAGCTTATATCTAATACGATTATTTATATATTTTATATAAAACGCACTAAGCTAGTTTACTTTAACTATTAGTAAATATAAACGCGTATTAAAGCTAAGTATTTATTTTACTATACTTAATAGAGATCTCTAAAGCTAATAAGTATATTAATATAATTAGCGTAAAATATATTATAAAGGTAGTCTCTTTTAGCAGGTATTTTACTTTTAATATAAGTTAGCTATAAACTATATACGCACTTATAAGTTATAAGAACTATTTATATAATTAATTTTATTAAGATTACTAATTTAATAATAGCTTACTTATTCTAATAAAAGTAACCCCCTCTTTTTTATATACCTTTAAGCTTTAAGTTACTAATTTATAAGAATAATTTCCTAATTAGAAAAACTTCCTAATTAGGAAAGCTTAATAAAAAAATATATACTTAAATATATACCGTATATATAAGAGGTATATAGCTATATACTAAGGGGTTAAGAGGTATATATTAAAATCTTAAAGGGGTATATATTAGTATATATAGGTAATATATACCGCTACTCTCCTTATCTCTCCTTATCTTATGTTTTTTTCCTTATCTTTCCTTATATTATATATTATTACCGTAGCTAATAGCTACTTTTTTTATACGCGTCGCGTATCTTACCTAGCCTTAAGCTAGTCGCGGTCTTACCGCGCTGCGAGGGGTTTTACCTCTTATAAGAGGGTTTTTCCTACCTAATATACCGTCGAGGTTTAAGCAGCTCTTATAGCTACTAGCGTAATAATATAATAATATAATAATAATAATAATATTTATAATATTAATCTTTTCTTTATTTTTATTTTTAGCTTTTTTAGCTTTAATATTCTTATTATTATTTCTTTAATTAAAATTATTATTATTATTTTAAGGTTCCTTAAGCTTTTTTTAAACTTATTATCTTATTTTAATAGCTTTTAAGTATAGTATAATAATATAAACTTTATATTTATATTTTCTTTTAAGTAAGTTTAAGGTAATTACCTTATAGCTAGTAAGGATTCTATAATAAAAAATAGAAGCTTTAAAGCTTAAGCCCTTAAGTATAATTAGACTAGCTTTTAAATTAATTAAAAATATTTTATTATTTTAATATTTTAATTTAAAGCTATAATTATTTTATTTAAAGTTAAAATACTTAGATTTTTATATTCTTAGCTTATTAGCTTTTATAATATATAAGTTACTTATAGCTTAATTAATTAAATACTTATAATTATTATTAGTTTTATTTTAAGTATAGATAGCTTAGTTTTAGAATATAGAATATAGCTAATAAGCGAATATTTAAGCTTAGGTTTAAATTATTTAATATTTAGTTTTTATTTATTCTTTAAGCTATTAATATATTATTATTATAAAAACTAATAAAATTATAAGCTTAATATTAAAGTCTTAAAGGCGCTAAGTATTTATATTTCTATAAGCCTTTTTACCGCGTTTTAGGGATAATAAAATAAGAGAACGCGTAGGGCTCTTAATTCTTAAATAAGGTATCTTTTTAAGCTATTATTATAATTTTTATATAGGCAATTTTTTTAAGATTTATAGAATTAAAATAAAGGAATATTTAGGCTTTTTAATCTTAAAAAAAGCTTCCTTAATAATATTTAGTATTTATATTACTAAATTTAAAATTAATTATTCCTTCTAAGAAAAGTAAGCTATTTAATTCTACTTTAATATTAAACTTAAGCTAAATAAAATTAATTATTTTCTTAAAAGTATATTAGTTAACTTATTAGCTATAAGGAGTATAATAATAATTATAAAAAGCGTAAATAAATATATTATATATTTTAATTTATATTAAAAAAACTCGATTATACTTAGAATAGGTACGCACTTATAAATAATAGTAAGTTATTTATAAATTCGTAATTAGCTTAAAAATTCGGCTTAGGGCTATAGCGCTCTAGCCCCTTAACTAAGGTAATAGCGGACGCGAAAAAAGAAGGCGTAGTAGGAGGAATCCGAATAACCTTTAAGCGTAATTAAGCGCGGGGCTAGCTAAGTTTACCTATAATCTAGTTAATAATAAACAAAATATAGGAAACTTATAAGAACCTTTTTAAGTCTTTTTTAATATCTTAATAAAATAATTTATATAATTTTATTAAGCTTTATTTTAATAAATTTATTTTAACTAATTTAAGCTATAATAGAATAATATATAAACTAACTTAGATAGGAGTTAAAATATATAAAATTAGCTAAAACTAAAGCTTTATATATAAAAGATATAAAATATATTATTATTAAGACTTTATAAGAAGTATTTTTATAAATATTACTAGTAAATTAAATATTAAAAATATAAATATAAGTTATATTACTTTTATAACCTTATTTTAAACTTAAGAAATAAATTTTATTTTAATATTAAAAGGAAATTATTATATATTTTAATAATATTTTAGATAATATTACTAATAAAACTTTTAAAAATATAATATAAGCTATTAATTATACTTTAAGGATAATATATTATTTAGCTATCCGCTACTTTAATAATAAGGATATAGCTATTATATTTAACTTTAATATTATAAAATTTATTTAAGACCCTTTTTAGGTTAAAACTATTTTTAAATTAGACGCTATTATTACTAACTACTTATATAATATTATTACTAAAAAGCTTCCTTTTACTTTAGCTATAAGAGATTAGGATAATCTTATTATAAAAATTATATAAGTTAATAAAGTTATTTTTACTAAGCTTAAAGCTTTAAAAGCTATATTAAAATCTACTTAGATAATAGTTATTATTAAACTTATTTCCCTTACTAACGCTAATTAACTTTATAATTATAAACTTATAATAAAAATATAAATCTTTAAGATAAAACTTTTTTTAGATTTTATCCGATTTTATTAATCTTATAACTATTATTATTTTAATTATATTACTAAGTTTTATAAGTATACTAAGCTTTATAGTAAATATAATATTATTATATATAAAACTAAGGCTAAATATAAGGTAAGATAGGATAAATACTTATATATATATATTTTATATAATAGAAATTACTTAGCTTAGTTAAAGCTCTACCTTATAGCTATTTAAAAATAAAATAAAGCTTATACTTATTATAAATAATAGCTTATATAATTTACTAAACTTAGTATATAGTTAGTAATACTTTTTTATATATAATTTACTTAGGAATTAGTCCTTAAGTCCCCGTAATAGTTTACCGCTAATAGGAAGTATTATAAACTTATAAGTAGCTCCTAGCTAAAGCTATCTTTTAAAATATTAGTTAGCGGAGATATATTAGGAGCTATAAAACGCTAGATTAAGCGTAAAAAAAGCGTATTTTTATTAAACTTAAGATAATAACCCCTTAAGTAAACTTAGATTATAATAAATATTAATAAACTTACTTTTATATTATATTAAATAGATAGCTTTATTAAGACTAATATTAAACCTCTAACTATATTAGCCTTTACTAAGATTTAAATTAGAGCTACTATTAAGGCTTTTTGCAAAAATAATAAGAATATAATTATTATTACCTTTAACTCCTCCTTATATATTTAAGAATCCTTTTTTAGAATATTAATAAGTAACTTAACTTAGTATAGCTAGCTTTTTATAATATATATAATTATAATATTATTACTTTATAAAAAATAATATATTACTTAGAAGCTAGTTCGCCCTTTTTTAAAACCTTACTTTATAAATTTATTTTTATAGTAAATAAGCGGCTATATATATCTATAAGCGCTATAGCGTTTTAAATTAGTTACTTATTATCGGTAAGAATTAAGCTAGAGTTAGCTTCGCTTTTAAACTAAAAAATATTTTAATATACTCCCTTTTAAATTAAGCTAAATAAGGCTACCTTTCCCTCCTTCCTAAGTTAAAGCTAAAAATAAAACGAATCCTTTTTAGGGACTTTAACTTATATTATTTATTATAAGATAGCTACGAATAATACTTTAATAACGCTAATTAGCTTATCTAAGAAACTTTTAAACTTAACTTCTTACTTTTTATTTTTAAAAGTAAATATATTAAAATATTTTATAGCTATTAAAATAATATATTAAATTTAGTTTAAGCTATAGCTAAGCTTTATACTATATATATAATATTAGACTTTAACTTTATAAAATTTAAATATATTTTTTAAATACTTATAATTAGTATATAAAATATTAACCCCTTTACACTTAAGCTATATAAAGATAAGCTAATCTAAACCTTATTATAAGAGAATCCCTTACTTAAATTTTTATTTTTACCGCTATCGAAATTACTAATTAAATTAACGCTACTCTTAACCGCTTTTATAATAAATTATAATAAATTATTTAAAACGCTATACTCTTTTATACCTTAATATTTAAAAAGAAGTAAACTTAGTTTACTCTAATAATTACCTATACTATTAAGGACGCTAAATAAGCTAAATATTACTACCGTAATTCCTTATCTAAATATAATTAGCTATAATTATAGGAATTTACTTATAATTAAAAAAAAGTAATTACTTATTCTTATTAAGCTAACTAGCGTTTTTTCCTATACTTTATTAATAATAATTTTAGATAATTTTAATATATAAAGCGCTAAGCGCGGCTCTGTAATAAATTACTAGCTAAACTTATCTACCTCCTAGCTTTATAAGACTTAGGTAAGGGAGAGGCCGCGTTTTTCGAGGATAAAGCTTATATTTTAATAAATAAGTTTTTCCCCCCTATCCTTAACCTCCTCTTTATAGATAATAAAACGTTTAAACCTAGCTTCCTTATAAGATAATATATTATTATAGATAATATTTAGATTACCTTTTATATTATATTATAGTAAAAGGTAACTAAGTTAGATTAAATCTTAACTAGCTTCCTTAAAATATATTATTTAGTTTTTTATATATAGCTTATTTATATCTTTTACGCTTACTTTTAGCTTAGCTACTTTCTAAGTTAATTTTATATTATTATTATAATTATATTATATAAGTAAGGTAAAAAGTTAGAAATTTACTAATAAGCTAGTAACTATAAGCTAATCTCCCTTTTATATTACTTTAGTAAAATACTTAAGTTTATTATAAGTAAGTAGTTATCTAATACCGCTAAATTATATTAGCTTTTTCCTAATAGCTAAATAAGTAATAAATAGAATAAGTTAATAAAACTAGCTATTCTTATAATTATAAAACTTATTTAAGCTATTTAAGCTAGAAAAAAAGTTGCTTTTTTTTATAACTTAATATAAAAAAAGCTTTTAATATTATTTATTATTTATTATAATAAATTACTTTATAAATTTATATATATAAAAACTTTACTTAAATTTAAACTTTCTTATAAAGTTATTTTAGCTATTACTTCTTATATTTACGCTTTAATAAATAGATTTTCGCACCTTTCCTAGTTTAAACTAAAGTTTCTTAAAGCTCCCTACTTTTTATTATACTCTTTATCCTTTATATAATAATATTTTACCGATATTTAAAATATAAACCTAAGCTAGAAATTATTAAGTTTACTAATAATATAAACCTCCTTAATATTAAGCTAGATATTATTATAATTATAAGATATCTCTAATTAGTATAATATATTTATAAAAAGTAAGCTTAAAATTATAATATAGCTTTTAAGCTAAATAAGAGCAAACTAATATATTTTTCTAAAAAATATTACTTAATATAATATATAGTTAAGCTAAATATATATAAAATCTACCTTATTTTTAAAGCGCCCTTACTTAGCATTTAAGTTTATAAATAACTATATTAAAAAATAGATATTTAAACTATATATAATAAACTCTTTAGATAAAATCTTACTTTTACTATTTTAATAATATTTACCTAAAGGTATACCTTCCTTTAAGCTAAAAAGTTATATATAAAAGTTATATAATTTTTAATATTTTACGCTTTTATTATTTTCTATATAATTACCTTAAAAACTAGGAACCTTTTAAGCCTTATTAAGATTATAAGCCTTACTTAGTTATAATACTTATATATTATCTTTAGCGCTTCTAAAATAACTTTAATTTATTACTTAAAAGCTAAGTTTTAAACCCCCTTAATTAACTTTTATATAAAAAAGAGAAAAGCTAATATTTCTTACTAGCTTATAAAGGTAAATATATTAAATATAATTTAATACGCGTTTAAGTTTATTTTAAAGTTTCTTATAAAATTCCTTATATACCGCTTAACTTAATATAATAAAACTAAGTCCTTACTTTAAAAAAAAACTAAGATAAATAATAATATAAGCTTACGCTTTATATAATACCTTCGATAAGAAAATTACTTAGCGCCTCTTTTATAAAAATTAGATATATTAATAAAAATAGTAAAAAAACCGCTTTTAATAAGCTTATCTTAAGTTTACCCTTTTCCTAGCTAATTTCCCCTTACGCTTAAACTAGCTTATAATTACTATAAGATATTATAATCTTTAAAAATATATTATAATAATAATAATATTTATATACTAATATACCCTATATAGCTTAAAACTATTTTATATATATTTTAAAAGGGGGAAAAACTAAAAAACTTAAAGTAAAATCCTTTTTTTAAGCGTTACCTTAGCTTTAAGTTAGACCCCGCCTACACCCGGTACTTTATATATTTAATAAGTTAGGTATTAACTAGTAATTTAGAAGCTAATATTTCCCCTAAAGCGGACTTTATTATAGTAAAAATATATATAAACTAAGTTTAGTATAAAGTTTATATAGCTTACTTATCCTTTTAGCTATTATTATCGCTATAAACTAAATCCTTATATTTAATTAAAATAACTTTAATAATCCGATTAATTAAGGCCTTATTAGTATAGCTTAAGAATATATAAAAGTTTTATTATCTTATAATAAACCTTATAATAGCTAACTTTAAAAAATAGCTAAATTATTATAATAAAGCTATAAATAAATATAAAATTAAAGTTAGGGGAGGAGGTATTATTATATTTACTTTTTAGTATTTCCGCCCTAGCTATTATTAGCTTCTAGTTAGCGCTAAAAAAAGGAGGAGCGGTATATATAAAATTCTAATTTATAAACTTTTAAGGTTAGGTAATATACGCGTTCTTTACCCGGTCTTATATTACTCTTATCTTAAAATAAAGTTACTTTTACTTAAAGTAAAACCCTTAATAAAAAAAATAATAATATAATCTTTTCTTATAAGTTATAAAATAAATAAACTTACTTTTTATATATAAAGCGGTAAAATACTTATTATATTATAGCTTTATTATATAATATTTAATAATATATTTAAATTAGTAATATTTAAAATATTACTAAAGTTAAATTTTCTATATATATAGTTTAATATTAAAGATCTTTACTTATATTATTATATTATTATTATAAATTTAATTTATATTTATTATATTATTAATAATAATTATTAAAAAACTCCGCTAAATTTTTAAATAATATTTCTTTATATATAATTATATTATTAAAATTTTATTTAATAACTTAATCTTTTTTTAAAACGCTTCCTTATTATTTTATTATAAAGCTTATATTAGTATTTTTTTATAATAAAAGTATAGTTTTCGCTAATTAAGCGTACTATTCTTTTAAAAATAATTATAAGTGCTTATAATAATTTTTATTCTTTATAATAAATAATAAAGGTATAAATAACTAATATAAAAATATAATAACTACTCTATAATATAATATAAAAAATCTAGTATTTTATTATATTTATTATATAAATAAATAACTAAAGTTATTATTTTATACCTTAAAAGTATTAGCATAATATATTATTACCTTCGTATATAAGGCTCCGGCCCTCTAAGGCTAAGAATAATATAGACTTTTAAGACCTTATACGGATCCGTTACGGTCGGCGTTTCTAGACTTTACGGAAATAGGTAATACGGAAAGCCGAATATTAAACTAACTATAATACTTTCCGGACTTCCGAAAATACTCCTAAATATATTATCTTCTAGTATATAGAATAACCTTCTCCTTAACCGGAAAGGTTACTACGTTTATAAGAAATTAAGTATTTAGAGAAGAGGTTTTCCTACTACTTAGTAGATAGTAATTTAATTACTTACTCTTTTCCCTACTTTCTAAATAATTCTATTATTAACTTATTATTATAAAACTATTACTATTTTAATCCGATTTAAACGCGCTTCTATATCTAATAATCCTATTATTTAAATCTTTATTATTAGATAATTAATTATCTTCCTAACTTTAAACTAATTAAAAGTGCTATCTAACTTCTATCTAGTATTTATATAATAGTAATTCCTCTTATTTTAAAAAGGCTATAAAAAATCTAGAAAAAATAATAAAAATACCTATAAATAGATAAGCTATACCTTAGCTAAGAAATATATCTTTTAAGGTTTAGTATAATTTTTCGAAGCTTTAGGGCTTAAAGAATTATCTTACGTAAGCTCTACGTATAGAAAGTGCCCTTATTCGCGAGAAACTTTAACTTACTATATAGTAAGAAAGTAACGTTAAAACTAAAAACGCCTTAGCCCTTATAAGGCTATTTATCGATAATAATCCCTTAACGTAAATAAAGTATATTAAAGATACTAAAGTTACCTAAGATAGGTTAAAAAACCTTTATAATTCCTCTTCCTTTATATTAAATTTCCTTCTTATAGGTAATTTATTTAATATATATTATACGGAAGGTAATATAGAAGTTTATCTTAATAAGATAAAATTAAGCTACGAAGAGCTTCTTTTTAGGGATATTAAGATACCCGAAATCGTTATAATAAACTTAACGCTTATAAGCTTTCGAAACGAATATCGAGGCTTTATAATAAATATTATATAAGCTTTACGAAATAACGAAAAAGCGTATACTCTCGAGACCCTCTTCTCTTCCCTTATAAACGAAGAGAAAAGAAATACTTTTTCGGCTTCGGCTACTTCTAAAAAGGTTTTATATACCTCTTATAAAGGTAAGAAGCCTTATAAGTAGAAGAAAGAAATTATTTTTTACCCGAATTATAAAAATAAAGGGCATAAAGTAGATTTATGCTAGTATTTATACTCCTATAAAGTACTTAATTAGTAGGAATAAAAGGATACTTTTTCGGAAGAAAAGAGAAAAATATAATAAATAAAGGCTTTATTAAAAGCCCGGAAAGAGAGGAAAATAAAGGAAAAAATTATAGCTATTATAAATTCCCCTATTAGTCCTATTCTAAAGAAAATGAAAAATCCTTATTATAAACCGGCTCGAAAAACGACTAAGAAAATAGTCCTTCTTACGAAAAATAATTAAATAACTAAATTAAATTTAGACGAAGAAGAGATCGAAGAAGAAGAAGAAGAAGTTAAAGAAGAATAAAGGGAATAATTTAATTCTAACGAAGAAGTTGAATTTATCGATATCCCTATATAGGTAAATAATACCTTTCTTCCTTTTATTAATAATATAACTAATAATAATACTATAAGATCTATAGATTTAAATATTAGTAATAATAAATTGCAAAAGATGTAAAATTCTATTTTTTCTACCTCTAATACCTATAGTAATAATAAAAATATAACGTATTTCCTTTACGATATAGGTATAATAAAATATATAGTATTTAATAAGGAATTATTAATTAACTATAAGCCTATTAGTATAAAGGTATAATAGGGAAAAGTAAATATTATAATAGTAAAGGGAGCTAGAGATATTATTTTCTAGTTTAAAAATAATAAATAGTATTATAAATTAAGTAATATATTTTATATACCTAAATTAGGTATTAATATACTATTATAATTTTAGTTTAATAAAATAAGTGCTTTAATTTATATAAAAATAGTATAATTATTTATAAATAATAAAGAGATAGCTAAAGGCTATAGATTTAATAATCTTTATTATTTACCTTACTTAATTACTAAGTATAAGTATAATAAGCTTAAGAGGAATATAAATAATAAAGAATATATATAAAATACTAGTAAAGAAATAGATTTATTTCTATAATATAAAAGACTAGGGTATATTAATTATAGAATTTTAATTAGATTCTTAAAAAGCAGAGATAATACTATTAAATTTAATTATAATAGTATTAAATAAGTAAAATAATATAAAGAGTATATATAAGCTAAATTAACTAATAAGATTAATAAGAAAGCTTCTACTACGTAGTATATATACTTAGAAAAAATAAGTATAGATATCTAGGGTTTTATTAAAATTCCTACTTATAATAAATATACGTATTTTATTACGTTTTTAGACTCTTATACTAGATTCTTAAATATAGCACTTATAAAAACAAAATATAGTGCTTTATAAGAATTTATTAATTATAAAATAAGGGTTAAAAATAATAATAATAATATTAAAATAAAGCAAGTCTTTATAGATAACGCTAAGGAATTTATATATAATATAAAGAACTATTATATAAAATAAGGTATTATTTTTAATACTAGCCCGCTTAATACTAAGGAGCTTAACGGTAAAATAGAAAGAATAAATAGAATATTACTAGATAAAGTACGTGCTATTTTATATATAGCTAACCTGCCCTATTATCTATAGGGGGAAGCTATTATTACTACTACTTATCTATATAATAGGTCTCTATATAGTAAATTAGGCTATAAGACTCCTTACGAATTAAAAAATAATACTACTTTATCTATTAAAGAATTAGATAAGATTAAAATATTTAATAGTATTATTTACTATAAAAATAAGAATCCTAGTATTAAATTAAACCCTCGGGCTAATAAAGGAATTATTATAAGCTACTTAGATAACACTTATAAGATCTAAGATTTTAATAAAAAAACTGTGATTATATAATTAAGATATAGTTAATATATTATAAGATATAGTTATTTTAGAAAATAACTTTATATAAAGGGATAATAATAATAAAGAAGAAGAAAATAATATATAGCTAGATTTTAATACTATTCCTTCTATAACTCGATCCCTTATAGCGGAAAAAGAGAAGGAAATAGCAGAATTAGCTAATAAATAACTACTATAAGAATATAATAGTAGCAAAAATAATAAAATAAAGGATCTACCTTCTATAGAAGTAAGAATACCTAAAAAGCTTATAAAAGAATTAAAAGACTACGAATCTTACCCTAAAATAAATAGTATTCTAAAAGAAAAGAATATTATAGCTATTTTATATACGCTAGAAAATCCAGATCCTATAAAGCCTAAAATAACTAAATAGGCTTTGAATAGTAATAATAAATTAGATTAGAAAAAAGCTATATAATCTAAAATAGAGAAATTAATTAAATAAGAAACTTAGGAAATTAAAATAATACCTAAGGATAGAAATCCTTTAGGAGGCTGTTAGGTTTATAAGCTTAAAAGGGATAATAATAATAATATAACTAAATATAAAGCCCGCTTTATAATATAAGGCTTTAATTAGGTATACGGCTTAGATTACTTAGAAACGTTTTCTACTACTGCTTAACCTAAAAGTATAAGGTTATTATTATTAATAGCTTTATAAAATAATTTAATAGTAAAGTAATACGATATAAAGAATGCCTTTATTTATACTAAAATAGATATTAAAATCTATATGAAATTGCCTACTAAATTCGAGGAATTTATAATAAAGGATTATTATAATAAAAATAATATAAAGCTTCCTTCGAATTATAAAAACCTAATTAAAACTAATAACTTAGTTTTAAAATTAAGAAAAGCGTTATATAGCTTAAAATAAAGTCCTAAACTATAGTATAATTATTTAGCTACTACGCTAAAGAAATAGGGATTTTATCCTCTTTTATTAGATAAAGAGGTATTTATAAATAAAAAGCTAAAAATAGCCTTAGCAATATACGTTAACGATATATTAGTAGCCGCTAAGAATAATAATACTATAATAAATATATTATAGAAATTAAATAAAGACTTAAAAGTATAAGATTTAGGCTATTTATAAGACTTTTTAGGTATATATATTATTTTTAATAAGCAAAATAATACGCTAAAAATAACTTAAGAGAAATATACTAGAAATAAGCTTAAAGAATTAAATAAAGAATATATAGGCTTCTTAGATATACCTTCGAAGCCTAGAAATAAATTAAAGAAAGCTATTATACAGCTTAATAAAGAAATAATATTATAATATTAGAAGGAAATAGGCTCTCTATTATATTTAGCCTTATAAATAAAACCCGATATATTATATTCTATTATATTTTATACTAGATTTAGTAGTAAGCCTAATATTATATATATAAATACTTTAAATATTATAAGGGAAGCTTATATAAGATATACTAAAAAAAAGAGATAGCGATAATTAAGTTAGAAAAGAGAAAGAAAAGTATATAAGTATAGTTTATAAAGGTTTACTTTAAGAGTTATATTAAGAGTAAAGCTAATTCTTATCGAATTATAATACTAGAAACTACTACGAACTATATATAAGGGGATTATAACTTAAGGGTAAACTCCTCGCGATATAAACTATAACTCCCGGGGTCTTATCTAGGACCTTAGCGTAGTTTAAAAACTTACCTTTAATATCTAACTATTCTATCCTAATTAGAAATATATTATATATTTTCCGACTAATTTCGGTATTATATCGTAATAGCTTTATAATATTTACGTAACCTTATAGTTATTTTTTATATATAATTATCTTATAACTTTATTATAACTATCTTCTTATTTTAAATAACTAAATATTAAAGTAAAATAGTTATAGGTTATTATAGATATATAGTAATAAAGTAAAAAAGAAAAGGTTACGTATAAGTAAAACGCGTTATTAGTTATAAGAATACGCGCGTAATTATAATAATAGTAATTATTTATTATTAATTCGGGGTAAAATATAAGTAACTTTAAGTATATATTATTATTATTATAATTTTTTCTTTTTATTATCTTTAAAAAGATCTTATCTTTATTTTTATCTTAAGGTTATTTTACTACGTAATAATATATCCTCTTAATATTATATTATATAGTAAAGCCCTTAATAGCTTTTATATATATTTCGATAAGAAAGGGAATCTTTTTAGTAGTAGCTTACTTAATAACGATATTCTATATATTAATATAAAAACGCTTAAAGAAACGCTAAAAAAGATAAGTATAGTAATATCGAAGAAAATTATAAGAATATTAAGTAATAAGGGCTTAAAGCGTAAGTAATTCGGTATATATTTATAAGAGATATATTAATATATTATAAGAATACTAAGTTAAGGTTTACTAGCGATAATTACCGAAAAAGATAGAGGTAATAAGATACTAAAAAAAGTATAAAAGCTAAAGTCCGTAATAACTAAAGTAATTAATACGGATAAGGAGATAACTATCTATCCTAAGCTAAAGATAAGTAGTAAGATATTAAAAAAGGCGTAAAAGCTTATATCTAAGGCTAAAAATAGCTTAGCTAAGAAATAGCGCGTTAAGAGTAAAAGGGGTAAGGTAGCTAAGGAGAAGGTAAAAGCGCTAGCTATAAAGGAGGTAGCTAAGGAGGAAAAGTCTTATATTAAGGTAGAATAAGTAAGATATTTAATATTAGAGTATACTAAGGTTACTAAGAAGATAGAGCTGAAGAAGAAAATTCGGAGTAGTAAAAGTAAGAGTTATAAAACCGATATTAGAATAATATACTAATAAGTTATAAAAATTAAGAGTACTAAATTTATTAAAAACTCTAATAAGGAAAATATAATAATAGTTAATATAAAATAGTAAGTAAAGGTAAAAGAGTATTATTTTTATATTAACTTTAATAAGTAAACTAAGAAATAGTTCTTAAATTAGCTTTTCTTATTAAAAGAAGATAGCGGCTATCTAATAATAATTAACGCGGCGTTAAAATAATACGTATTAGATATAATTATTATAAAAAGTTAAGAGAGAGTAAAGATTATAGCTATAGAATATTATATAGAGAAAATATAATCTATTTTAGCGCTTAGTAAATAAGACTAGCTAAGGTTATCTAAGAGTTAATACTAACTTAGTATAATATTTATAAAAGCTAAGAAATTATTACTTAAAACTTAATATAAAAATCGCGGTAAGGGTAAATCTAATAAGCTATAAGATAAAAAAGTAAGAGGCTACGTTTTAAAAGGTAACTTATTACGTAAAATAGTTATAAAAGTAATACTATCTTATAATTAAGAGGCCTCCGCTACTATATATATAATAATATATAGTTATATTAAGTAAAAAATAATATAAAAGTATATTATAGCGATTTTTAAGGATTAAAGTATATCGCGCAAAGTTCGTAATATAATCGCTAAGGAGTTTATCTAATATAAAGATAAAATTTAAATTCCTAATTTAAGAAATACTTTAATATAAAAAACTTAAAGCTAAGCGTTATTAGAACTTACTAAAAGTACTAATAAAAATTTATTAATAACTTACTTAGCAGCTATTATAAAAAAAATTAATATAGCTTAAAAAAAAATAATATAGGAAATATATAACTTAGTACTAAACTATATAAATATAATTATAAAAAAAGGTAAGATACGCCTATTTAATAAAAACGCGACTATAGCGTAAGGAGTTTATAAAGCTATTATAGAGGAGTTTAGTAAATATTACGTTAAGTAAATAACTAAGGCGGAAAAGTCGCTAGGGGCGGCGAAGCTTATTAGAAATATAGCCTAAGCGGGGAGGAATTAAGGCTAAGTTAACGGAGATATAGCGGAGGTTACGAAAGAGTTTATCGAGGTTAAAAGAGAAAAGGATAATACTAATAATAATAAAGCTAACTAAGAGTTAGAAATTAAATATAAAAAGTAAATAGAGTTATCTAATAACGAAAAGGAGAATGCTAATAAGAGAGAGGTTTATAACGAAAATAACGATAATAATAAGTTTAATAATAAAAATACGCCTAAGTAGAAGATAACTTATACTTATAGCCGGGGTAAGGCGGGGGCAAAAAGGGAGGGATATACGAAAAAGTTTAAAAAAATATCTTATCTAAAGCGGGAGAAAATTATCTAATATAATCTTAACTAATATACTAAATATTTCTAGTTTTACTTAAAGGAATATATATCTTATATTATTAAGGATAAGATATTTAGTATTAAGTATTAGCGTTTTAAAATTAAAGCTTTTTAGTATAACTTTTATTAAAATAAAAAAGTAACTTATATACTTATTCTTATTAGTATATTAAGAAATTAGTTTAACTATATAATAATAGCGGGGGAGCTAAGGTATATTTTTAATATAATATATTATAAGGCCGGTTATATAATTAAGAAAAATAAGTTAACTTTATCTAAGTAAGGAAAACTTAACGTAGCTTAGATCGCCTAGCACTTAGCGGAGTTATTTATAGCAGTATTAACCGCTTATATTTAGGAATATAAGCTTATAGGAACGAATAAGGTATCTATTAAAGCTAGGGGGTAATATCGAGGTTTAATATAATAGCGATAAGCGCTATTAACTACTAACTATTATACTTTTAGAACGATTACCTTAGAAAAAAGCCTAAAACCGCCGAAGTCCTATATTAACGAAGAGGGGCGTTTTTAGCTTATAAGAAAAGGAGAACTTATAATAACGTACTAGAAGTTATTATTATTTCTCCGTCTTCTCTTAGGGGACGAAAAATATATTAAGTAAGAGGTAGCGCTAGCTTATACGCGTAAGCGGATAGAGAGAGTCCTACGTAGCCTTATAAATAAGGAGTTTAAGCTATAGAAGGTATCGATTCGTAAACGTTTTAATATATACGCTCTATATAGTAATATTAACGCTTATAAGTATATTACGGTTAAGAAAACGAAGCGCGCTACGAAGGTAGAGAAAGCAGCGTAGGAGGAGATAGCGTAAGCGCTTTAAATTAAGAAAAAGCTACTAATAAATTAAGAGTTAGGGGTAAAATATACTCGTAACGAAGATAAAAAAGACGAAGATATTCGATAAGTCTATTAGTTTAAATAGAATAAAAAGGCGTAACTAAAGTAAATATAAAAGTAAATAAGGTAATAAGTATATAGATAAGTAAGTAAGGTAAGTATATAAATTTAAAAAAATTATACTTTTTTATATTTCTTTATTACCTTTTAAAATTTATTAATAAGTAATAATATATTTACTATATTATTAATATTAACTTATTAATTATACTCCGATAGCTATTTTTTCTATTTAACTAGGAAATAAACCTTACTATTTAGTATTCTTTAGCCTTTAACTTTTTAGATTTCCTATTCCCCGTTATCCTTTTCTAACTCTAATATAAGGAGAGAGGTAAATAAGTCTTAGGGGTCTTAGAGGTGCTAAGGTTTAAGGAGAGAAATATAAAAAATATTATAGAGACGGGCGTATTTTATAGGTAATATAAGGCGGTACGCTTAGGAGCCGATTTTCTAAAAAACGCGAAATAATCTTATATAATAAGGTAGGAGTTTCTTTTTCTCGCCTTTAAATTTAATATTCTTAGTTAAGAGGCTTACTAGATTACTTATCTTAAGTATTAAAGGTATATAGTTTTTATTATAATATTTCGCTTATTTTTCGGTAGCTTATTTTTAATAATTTATTAAGTATTAGCGTAAATTTACTATTTTATTAATCTTAGCTTTAGCTTTAGGGTTTACTTTTAGAGGAGTATTTGCGGAAATATAAAATTCTAAGTAGTAACTATAAAATACCTTATTAAATAAGATTCCTATTATTAAGTACTTCGCGTTATTAATTATAAATTAAGTAACTAGTAATAGTTAAGGCTATAATATATATTTATGGTTAGTAAAATAATAGAGGTAATATTATATTACTTAGTTTATCTATTTTATTTACCTGTTAGTTTAGGGGTAAAATATAGTTAATAACTATTTTTTAATTTTAAATAGAAAATAAAGGTCTAACTAGAAATAACTAGTAAATAAGCTGCCCTTATTAGATACGATACCTTATAAAAGATTATAGCGAAGTTTTACCTCCTAGTAAAAAAGCTTAGCTAAGTTCCTTACTTTAATTATATCCGAAACTAAAAATAAGAGCGAAAATTTCGTAAATTAATTAATAATTATAAGAATATTATTAACTTATTTATCTAGCTATATAAACTCTAGTAAACTAATAGTAAAGTTTAGAGATAGTTTAGCTTATAATTATAATAAAATCGGTAATAAATTTAATTTACTATATAGGCGATATTTTCGGGGAGTAACCTCTTAGTAAATTTAGTAAGACCTAATATAAGATTTAATATCTTTATATATTACCTCCTAGTAGAATTTCTTAGCGAGGAGGTCCTAAGTATATTCCGCACCGAAGTAACCTATTAATAAGTTATTATAATATAATAATAGTAATTCTTACTTTAAAGCCGCTTCTTATAATATTATAATATAATCCTTCTAATAAATAAGACTATTAGAGTTAACTATCTAAGGACCTTACTTTCCCCGTCGAGTTTTATCGAGCTTAGTAGCTTTTTAGCATTATAGCTAGAGATCTTCGCCTTAACTTTACTATAGTAAAGTAAGGAGGGGAGCTAATATATCGGGCTTTAGGGGCTATTTTTATACTATTACTTTCTTTAAAGTCTAGCCTTTAAGGCGTTAAGTTAAGCTTAAGGTTATTAAAACCTAATATAAAAAGTATATAGCTACTTTAAGGTAAGGGTTTTAATAATTAGTTTAGTCTAACGTTATAGTATACTTAACGCGTAGTATATTATTAACTATCTTCTTATATAGAATATCTAATTTTTTTATTATTAGGCCTACTTTAAGTATATATTATAGTTTTCTTAAGAAGCTATTAGTAAGATTATTATAGCTTAGTTTATAAAAGATATAGAAGTTAAAAAGCGATAAATAAGTTACCTAATATTATTAATAATAGTTTAAGTTTAATTATATTATAATTAACCGTAAGTTTAAGTAATCTAAGATTACCTTAACTAGAAACGTTAATTCTTTTACGTAATAGCGCTAATACTTAAATAATTTAACGATAGCGAAGAATTCTTTTTTAGCTACTATATAGCGTATTTTAGGGCTATTAAATTTCTATAACTAGTAGGCGATAATAAGGTATTACCCTTAATTATCGCATTATAAGAGGATATTAGCTATAATAAAGTTTAATATATTAATCTTAATCCTTATTTACCTCTTAGGATTAAAATATACTAATAAGGGGGCTTTAGTAAATACCTTTTTAAGTTTTAGAAAAGCGGATTATTAGAGGGCGTTAAGCTTATATTAGCTTAGTTTCTTCCTATTTTCGCTCCCTTTAAATATATTAGTTAGGGGAGCGACGATATTAGAATATCGGGGAATAAAACGCCGGTAATAGTTATAAAAGCTTAGAAAGATCTAAAAATTATAAAAAAAGCCTAGTTTTTCCTAGTTAGCTATTACTTATATCTTTTTTAGGTTTATAAAGATATTATATATATTAATAATATATTTAAGGAACTTAACTACTTCTTAATAGAAGATATATTTAGTAATATTTACGTATAAGTTAGCTTCTTAGAGTTTCGCTAAAATATTATAAAGGTATTAAGTATAATCCTTTTTCGTCTTAAAGTAAATTAATATATTATCTAAATAAATAATATAGATAATATTTACTAAGGTTTTAAATATTTAATTAATATAATATTAGAAAATTATTAAGGCGTTCGTTAAGCTAAAAGGAACGATAAGATACTTAAAATAATTATATTATAAGTAAAAGGTAGTTTTCTACTTATCGCCCTTTTTAATATAAATATAGTAATAAGCGTGCTAGAGGTTAATTTTTAAAAAAATCGTAGCGCCTTAAACCCGGTCTATAATCTCCGAAATAAGTAGGAGAGGGTAACGATTCTTAATTATTACTTTATTAAGACCCCGGTAATCTATATAAAGTTATAGTTCCCTATCTTTCTTAGGGATAAAGAAAATAGGGGCGCTACCTAAGCTTTAAGATTCTTATATCTAACCTTTACTTAAAGCGTTATTAAGGTATTCTTAGAGTATTTTAAGTTTAGTTTAGGAAAAAAGGTAGATAGGACCTTAAGGAGGCGTAGCGTTATTAACTAAATTAATAGCGTAGACGATATCTTTCTTATTAGGAAAAATTAAGGCCTTAAACTTTAAGAATATATTTTCGAATTTAGTAAGAGTTAGGGGGATTTCGATTTCTAATATAGGTAATAGCTCGGAGTCTTCTTTATCTATAAATATAGGAGGTATTAAGTCTAATATAACCTAGAAAATATATAAATATTATTTAGCCTCTTAAATAAATTTTTTAGCGTTAAGGAGGTAAGCTTATAGTAGTTAAGATAATTTATATTACTATTTATAAGTATCGGAGGATAAGTAAATTTATTTAGCTATTAAGGTAAGTATCCTTAAAGTAATAAGGTTATTATTTACTATTATATTAGGGACGCTAAAATAGTAATAAACTAGCGTTTTTTCTATCCTATTTATATTACGAAAAGTAACCGATACCTCCTAAAGTCTATTAACTAAGGCGTATCTACTAATACCTCTTATAAAGAGAGAAGAGTTATTATCTAAGAGTAATAATATATATTCTCTTATAAAGGAAAGGTTAATAAAATCGATTTCGTTATAAGTATTAAATTTAATAAATATTAGAAAAGGGGTAAGTCCTATTTAAAATATACTAGAAATTTTAAAAGTTCTTTCTATTAAGAATATTAGTAGAGAGACTTTTATATCGATATTTTCGAGTTTTTTAAACTTTTCTTTAATAAGCTAGCTTAGGTTTATTTAATCTTCGCGGCCTTAGCTTTCTCCGGGTATTTTAACTAATAGTTAGATTCCCTATAGCCCTTCTTTTTATAATAAAAGTAAGTTAGAGTATCTAATTTCTTATTAGATAAGTTCCTTTTATTCTTATTTTCCTTAAGGCGGTTAAAACCGCTATTTTTATTATAAAGCTTTAAGGAACTATTATTACGATAAGAACTTAAATTAAAATCGGTTCGTTATTATTTCGTAAAATTATTATAGCGATATCGGTAAAACTTGCCTAAGCTAGAATCTTAAATCTATTAAGCTAGGGAGACTATTTCCTAATAGTTAAGAGTATCTAGCTAATATTATTTAAAGATCTTAGCTTATAATTAAAGGAGTAATCGGGAGAAATAGTTTAAGGTAAGTTTTTTAGAAAGATAAGCGTTAAAATATTTTTCTAAATTTTTTAGATAAATATAAAAATTATAAGGTATCTAATTATCTCGTTACCTAATATTTTAAAATATAATAGCTATAATTATAGTTTAATTCCTTAAATTTTTTAAAAGGTTATAAGATTATTTTTTAAAAATAAGCTAATTACTTATAAGTTACGCTTATTCCTTAGTAGATAAGCTATATTTATAAGACTTCTAATAAGTATAAAGGTTTAGGTATATATTATTTAAAGCTTTAAGAATCTTATTTTTATTTTTACGGTATCTCTTAAGTATTATAAGGAAAAAGTCTTTTAAGTTTTTAAGTTAGTTTTAGTATTTATAAATTATAGGTCGCTTCTCTAATTTAATAATATTCGAAAATTTAATATCCTTATCTTAACTAAAGTCCGATATCGATAAGTAGCGCTTACGCTAGAAACTTATAGCTAAATTAGCGGGGTTTCCTTTAGAGATAAGAATATCCCGAGGATTATTAATTCTTTATTCTCGGAGGAAGTTAGTAATAAAGTTCCGGAATATCTTTTCCTAAGGAGTAAGATTATATTAAGCGGCCTTTAGGGTTCTAATAAAGGGGGCCGTATCGGTTTAAGCCGGATAGTCCGAAAAGGGAGTAAAGGAGATATCTAAGGAATAGTCCTCCGCTTATAGAGGTTAGTTCTAAAAGCGAGTTATATAAGGTATAATAAAGCGTATAGGAATCGGTATTAAGTTATAAAAGATAAGTTTAAGCTAAAAATAGGTATCTCTTATAAGAAGAATTAAAGTTATAAGGAAAGCTTATATAAGATATACTAAAGAAAAAAGATAGCGATAATTAAGTTAGAAAAAAGAAAGAAAAGTATATAAGTATAGTTTATAAAAGTTTACTTTAAAAGTTATATTAAAAGTAAAGCTAATTCTAATTAAATTATAATATTAAAAATTACTATAAACTATATATAAGGGGATCACGACTTAGGGGTAAACTCCTTACGATATAAACTATAATTCTTAGGGTCTTATCTAGGACCTTAGCGTAGTTTAAGGACTTGCTTTTAGTACCTAACTATTTTATCTTAACTAGAAGTATATTATATATCTTCTAACTAGTTTTAGTATCGTGTTATAATAGCTTTATAATACTTACGTAACCTTATAGTTATCTTTCGTATATAGTTATTTTATAACTTTATTATAAATATTATCTAGAAATATTTAAATAAATATCTAGATAAAGCTATTATATATAAAAGTAATATACTTTATAATAGCTATTATATTAAAGGTTTTTTAGATACTAGCTAGGCCTCTAATTTAATAGAAAGAAAAAGTATTTTAAGTTATTATTTCTTTATATATAATAATATTATAAGCTAGTCCTATACTAAATAAAAAGCTATAGCACTTAGTAGCTACGAGGCTAAGTTTATAAGTTTAAGGGAGGCTAATAAAGAAGCCTTATACCTTAATAAGCTATTTTTATTAATAAATAATAGCTTAAATATTAAAATACCTGCTATAATACCTTATTTATTAATAGATAATACTATAGCTTTAAGGCTAGTAGAAAATTCCGAATTTTATAAAAGGTTAAAATATATTAACCTAACTTATTTCTATTTAAAATAAAACTTAAGAAATAAACTTATAAATATTTATTATTTTAAAAGTAAGGATAATATAGTAAATATCTTTACTAAAAAATTAGATAGCACTACCTTCCACGGTCTTGCTAATCTATTATCTTTAAAATAAGCTTATTTTAATAAAGAGGTTTTTTATCTTATTTAAGCTTTTCTTAGATTTTCCTCTTATAATTTTTTTTAAACTATTACTTTTATTATTTTCCTTTTTATAAAAGGTTTTTAAATTTTATTAATAAAATAAATAATATTATATTATAGATTTTATAATTTTTATCCTATTTATAATAAATAATAAATAAATAACTAAACGTATTTATTTAAGGGAGGCTATAAGTGCTTATAATAATTTTTATTCTTTATAATAAATAATAAAGGTATAAATAACTAATATAAAAATATAATAACTACTTTATAATATAATATAAAAAATCTAATATTTTATTATATTTATTATATAAATAAATAACTAAGGTTATTATTTTATACCTTAAAAATATTAGCATAATATATTATTACCTTTATATATAAGGCTCCGGCCCTCTAAGGCTAAGAATAATATAGACCTTTAAGACCTTATACGGATCCGTCACGGTTAGCGTTTCTAAACTCTATAGAAATAGGTAATATAGAAAGCTAAATATTAAACGAACTATAATACTTTCTAGACTTCCGAAAATACTCCTAAATACGTTATCTTCTAGCATATAGAATAACCCTCTCCTTAACCGGAAAAGTTACTACGTTTATAAGAAATTAAGTATTTAGAGAAGAGGTTTTCCTGCCACTTAGTAGATAGTAATTTAATTACTTACTCTCTTCCCTACTTTCTAAATAATTCTATTATTAACCTATTATTATAAAACTACCACTATTCTAATCCGATTTAAACGCGCTTCTATATCTAATAATCCTATTATTTAAATCTTTATTACTAGATAATTAATTATCTTCCCGACTTTAAACTAATTAAAAGTGCTATCTAACTTCTATCTAGTACTTATAATAATATAAAGTTATTTTAAATTAGATTAAAGCTTATAAATAATATCTTAAAGTATTATTATAATATCGCCGCTAAGTAATTTCTTTATTATAAAAGCTTAGCTTTACTTATAGAGTTTATAGTTAATATTTATTATAATTACCTTAAAGCTTTAAATTTAAAATAAAATAATAATAAAATTAAAGCAAATTATAAGCTATTATTTATATTACTTAGGAATTAGCTTTTCGATAGTTTTTTTTAATATTTTAGCTATAACTATAGCTTATATTAAAAAAGTTCCGCTCCTCTTAGAGCTATAAAAAAGAGAGGAAATTATAGCTATAATAGCTAAAGAGATATTACTAACTAATAAAGTTAGAGTAAGAGGGGCGCCTCTCTAAACCTTTTTAAACTCCGCTACTTATTTAATAATTACTTATAAAAAGATAAAAGCGTTTTCCGAAATAATCTTATTAATATTTACTTTAATGTTTAATAAAGTAATAAATATAATAAACCCTTAAGTTTAAAATTATTATAATTTAGAGTAAAGTTATATTTTAAGTAAAAATTTTTTATAGTTATAAGTAACTTATATAACGTTACCCTCCCTCCTAAAGTCGCTCTAAGCGCGGCTTACTATTATTATAGGGTAATAAAAGAAGCGGAGTTTACTTATAATATAAAAATAAGATATCTATATTTATATCGCTATAAGCGCGGAGTTTATAAAATATATAAAAGTTATTTTAAAATATATTAGTATTATAATTACCTAGCTATATATAAGTAAAATTTAGCTATAAGAGTTTTTTTTCTTATACTAAGTTTTAAATATAGTTACTTTAAACTATTAATATAATACTAAGCTAGAAAATATATATTACTTTCTCTTATAATACCTTAATCTCGCTACTTAAAAAAATAAATTATTATAATATCTTTACTTTAAATTCTTTTTATAACTTAAGCTTAATAATTATACTTTTACTCTTATTATTATAAAGTAAATATTACGCTATATTAACTTTTACTAGTTTAACTTTACTAGGACTTTATATAAGTTCTTACTAAACTTATTATAAGTTTAAACTTATTATACTTTTATTTATTAAACTCTTTTATTATTATATAACTTATAAATATCTTTCCCTTTTTACCTTATCTAATTATTATTTTCTCTACTTTATCTTTACTTAGGCCTTTTACCTTATTAGCTTAAATTCTCTTATTAATATTATTAAAATCTTTTACTTATAAAGCTTACTCCCTTATTATTATTTAAGTAAAAAATTAGCTTTAAGTTATTAATAAACTTTAAGTAAATAATAGCTTAAATTTAATAAATACTCTTAATATAGCGGGCCAGGCCGCTATAAACTTAGCTTTTATCTTTATTTTATTTTTTAATATATTAGGAGTTTTTAAGCTTATAGCTTTAAAAAACTTAAATAAACTTATTAGCAATTTTATAGCTAGCGTTTACTTTTTTATAATATTAGTTTAAACCGCTAATAAACTTAACTAAATAAATATATTTATAATTATAAATATAAGATTATTAAACTTATTTATTATTACTTAAGCGTAGCTAGCTTAGTAACTCTTAAGCTTTTTAATAAATAGTAACTTAATTATTATATTTAATAGCACTCCTTACTTACTAAGCGCGTAAAAATAATTATAGCTAGGATTTAAATTAGCCTCTTTCTTAATTAATAATTTTTAAGCTATAAGCTTTATTATATTATCTTAATTAGCTAGCTTAGCCGCGCTCTTACTTAGCTATATTTACTTTATATATAAATAATAATATAATATTATTATATTAATAATTTTAAAAGCTTCTATATTAATATTATTATTATTATTATTATTATTATTAAAATTTAAAATTATTATAGCTAGACGCGTTTTTTTAGCTAGCTTTTATTAAAACTTAACTAATATATAACTATATTTAGCTTTAGCTTTACTTTTATTTAGCCCTTTACCCTTTACCTTACCCTTAGCTTTATTAGCTAACTTAATCTCCCTAACTTTAATTAGTATAAAGTTTTTTATTATAATAATTTTATTATTATTCTTATTAGTAATATTACTATTAATAAAACTTAGCTTTATATTATTAAAGGAAGCTTTTATAGCTTTTACTACCTTATATACTTATCTTATCTTTTACTTAGCTTTTAGCTAAGCGATATAATTTTAAGTAGCGGTAGCGGTAAACGCTAATATTATTACTTTTTTAATAGCTATAGCTAAAGTTACTCTTTTTAGCGTAAATACTTAACTTAATTATTAAATACTTTAATTTATTAATAATTTTAATTATACTTACTATTATTATTATTAGTTAAGCTTTTTATATATATAGAAATTATAGAAAATAAAAGTAAGTTTTAAATTATTTATATATTTTCTATTTAATAATAGTAAGGGTATTTATATAAAGTATAAAAGGTGCTTATATAAGTAAAACTAACTAAATAAAGAATAAATATTAGCACTTTTTTTTCGCTCCTTTTTACTATATAAAGTCTCTAAGTAGCTAAATTACCTAATACGTAAAATCTTTAAAAGTTTAATTTACCTAATATATAAAATCTTTATATAGCTAATTTACTTAATATATAAGGTTTTTATAAATATAATCTTACCTAAGCGTAAAGCCTTAAGTTATATTAAGTTATATAAATATAATATTAAAAAGTAAGGTATTAAAAGCTATTATAATTACCTTATATTTTTATACTTAAGTCTCTTTACTTAGAAAAACTATTTTTTTAGGGTATATAAAAGGAAAAATTCTCTTCTCTCTCTTTCTCTCTTTCTCTCTTTTTTTCTTTTCTTTTTCTCCTTAGGCCTCCTCTCTCTATCTCTCTCGCCCTCTCTCTCTCTCTCTTACTCTCTCTCTCTCTCTCTCTTTACCTCGTTATTATCGTTATTATTATTATTACTATTATCGTTATCGCTATCTTCCTCGTTATTACCTTTAAGGTAAATATTTACTATATATATATATATAGCGTATATATAAGACTTATATTATATAAAAATAAAAACTAACTTATAAGTATATAGCTTTTTACCTCTCTCGCCGCTGCTATTATTATTATTATTATTATTAATAGTAGCGTAATAATAATAATCGCTTTAATAATAATAATAATAATAATAATAATAATAATAATAATAATAATAATAATAATAATAATAATAATAATAATAATAATAATAATAATAATAATAATAATAATAATAATAATAATA